>KN476154.1:0-10352 GCA_000787095.1 Periophthalmodon schlosseri
TTTAAGCCATGTTATAATGTGGTTACCGCATCAATAACATACTCTGAGTTGTGTTTGTTTCATTCACACATGCTTGAGTAAGCTTGTATTATTAGTCCGTCTACATCTCCAATGCTCAAAATGCTCTGTTCCACTTTGTGATGTCATGAAGCAATAGTTTTCAAGTTAACAGCTCCTTTTACCTTTAGTTCAGTAGAGATTGGCAATTCCAGGGCTGAAATCATCCAAATGATTTTAGTGAAGGTGTTTGGAGTTTAAAAACACAGTGGAGCACTTCCTGTATTACCACATGACATCCCAAGTGGAACAAAGTGTTTTCTGTGTGAGAGAAGAACTCAGCCTAAATATGTAGGGTTTGTGTGTTAAACATGTGTGAATGAAACAAAACACAACTCCAGGTCTGTTTGTGATGAGGAAACAACATTATAACATAGATCAGAAAATAGTGTAATATGGGCTCTTTAAACATAAAAAATTAAATCAAGTTTGTCAGATAAGAGAAAGATGCTGGGGTCACCTGCTTAATCACTGGTAAAATGGGGGTTACAGCACAAGCGGTTAACCTCAGTTCATTTATTTTATTTAGATTGTATTATTCATTCATACTGGTTGTAAGCTATTTCTGTAGCCGCAGCTGCCCTGGCCTAAACCCTGGCAGAAGTGTAGCTGCCAATCTGCTCCATCAGCCCATCCAACCACCCTCTATGACTCACTCACACATCACATTAATACAGGCCAAGTGGGTGAAGTGTCTTGCCCAAGGACACAATGACAGCATGCAGTGGCTGGAGCTGAGATCAAACCGCTGACCTTTGGGTTGGTGGGTAAGAATTCTACCACTATCACTCATTTTTATCAAAGTCACATTTTTTTAGAATCAAAAACATACATGATTTTTTGTTTAACCACCACCTGCACAAATGTAATTTAAAACACAGACATTCAAGACACTGAATAAGGGGTGAGTTTGGAGCAGAGTTCCATATTTGGATTTCTGACTGCGAGTATCATAGCAACCAAAGAGCCAATCTGGAGCGAGCCGTTAAAGGTAACGCCCCTTCCTGCGCCGCTGGTTTAGCAGGGAGCAGGCGTTTAGCAACACTGTCAATCAAACCTGTTGCTAACGCTAGCAGAAGCAACCTTGGGGAAAGAAGGCGCCTGATTTGTCTGTTATTAATGTTCATATCTTGAGTTACAGACAAAATAGTGAAAAAAAACTGTATCACATAGAGCGGGTTAATACGAACATTTTAAGACCAAAATAACAAGCCTGACAACAGCAGTTACGGAGAGAGGGGTGACAATTTTTCAAAGTAAAGTGAATTGGAGCGGGAAGCGCGCCCATGAGCACTTCCTATTTGGAATGTGGTGGCTAGTGCATTAGCTATGTCCATTTATATATACAGTCAATGAACTGACAACAATCACGTCTTTGGGGTAATAATGGCACTAGTTTCTGAAGACTGACAGAGAAGACGATGAACTTTGTGCCAGTTTTTGTTTCATGTGGATAGGCCCAGTAATTACAGAGATATTAACCCTAAACCAGGTAGACACATGTGTCTGACAGTTACACAGCAAATTCTACCATAGACTTCTGACCTGTCCTCCAGCTCAGTTTAAACTATGGGGGATATGGGGGATAACACAATCCATTGCTTGCCCCCTTATACCTTTGCTAAACCCTGCTATAGTCTGCTTCAGCTAACTGCCTAATGCCTCTGATTATGATCTCCCATGTGAAACACAGCTGGTGCAGCGGAAGCGCAGAGCAGAGTGACAGGACACGCTGCTCCTGCCCTCACTCTCACTCACTATTAATGAGAGGAAATCCACTCACCATTAATGTTTCATGGACAAGTTGTTAAAACAGGAGAGAGATTTTACAAGACGTTTCATCACCAAACTCTGATAGATGTTTGTTGCCTGTTACCCCAAAACAGCCAGGACCTTACCCCCTGAAAACAGCCAGAGCATTACCCCAAAACAGCCAAGACATTACCCCCTGCAAACAGCCAGGACCTGAAGCTGTCCAACTCTCTTCTCAGGTCGTTTTCACACGTTATTGGCTCTGTGGAGCACCACCGAGTGGCACTAGATTTAGTTCAGTTTACTTTACTTTTGGGTCGGTCTTGTTCACATACACCAAGCATCATTCACCCCAAACACCATGAGCCACCTGAGAGTCCATCAGCTGATCAAAGAACTTATTTCCATGACAACGCACTTCAAGCGAACAGAGCCCCGTGAATACACACGCACACGCTCGCTTCCCCTATACGCCATGGGCTTTTCTTTCACCTATGGCTAAATACACCAGGAGGACCATACACGTTGGTAGAGGAGGAACGACACACAGACAGACCCAGACTCACCTGCGCAGACAGACCCAGACTCACCTGCACAGACAGACCCAGACTCACCTGCACAGACAGTCCCAGACTCACCTGCACAGACAGTCCCAGACTCACCTGCACAGATAGAGGCAGGAGAAAATATTAAAGACAGATAAATGTGTCAAACAGCAGCTCTGCAGCGCCCGTTCACACAAATGTGCATGATCCGAGTGCTTCTTTGCTGTCACCACGGACTGCGTAGGTCGGCCTGAGGTCGGCCGTGTTCACAGTGCACTCGCCCTGCTCCAGAGTGTGAGTGGAGCTGCTCAGAGACCTCCTGTTTCAAGCGCTCTCGGAGTGGCCGTTTACTGCGGTCCAGAGTGCCGCTGTTAGGTTCACACTGGCCGGAGTGCACCGTGTCGGTTTTTGTTCTGTTGCATGAAGAACAGGCGCAGAGGCATAGGAGTCGTTCAGTAGATCTGTATTGTTGTGTTAAAGGCAGCGTCCAGCAAAATTCAAAGCAGAGTCAAACAAAGTGAACTTGCACCAGAGTTTTTATGGTCCTCCCTTAGTGCGAGTCATGCACTCCTGTATGAAAGAGGCTACAGAGAAGAAATGTGGCCTTGACCAAAATGACCAAAATGTACCTGCTATATCTCAGTTTACTGTAATTATGATGAATGGCAACTGTTGCATGGGAAATAGAACGTTTTGTACCTTTGTAAGAAAGCAAGCAATGTATTATATTTGTATATTGTTCACAATTCCCCCTTTTGATCATATACACATGTGATCACTAAAAGAAAGGTGCCAGTTGCTACCTTTCAACAAAAATAAAATAAACCACCCCAAAAAATTAGCTAGTCTTAGCTAAAACATGAAGGTATATAGAAAATGATTAATATCAAATGGATAATTTTGTAAAATAGTAGCAGAGCTTCAAACCATATAATATTGTATAAAATATGTGACACTCTGATTAATATAGTGTGTGACTGTCGGACAACATGGAGGAAACAAAGAGCAGCTACTGAAAGAAACACCAAGAACAGAATGAAATTTATATAATATTGTATAAAATATGTGACACTCTGATTAATATAGTGTGTGACTGTCAGACAACATGGAGGAAACAAAGAGCAACTACTGAAAGAAACACCAAGAACAGAATGAAATTTAAAACAAGTAAGTTTCAAAGTCAGAGTCATCTGGGGAGTCAGCAGTCATCAGGGGTTCAGAGGGAGACAAAAGCAAAAGCTGAGTGTGTGGTTGTTGTTTAGCTATAGCAGTAGTGATAAGTCGTTCAATAAGATTACAAAGGCAGGGGACAAAACAACATCCAATTATAATAAGTACTGCACTGATGATCATAATAGTGGTGAAAACAGAGACAATGGTTCCTGCTCAGGGGCTAAAAATTCTGTAGAACCAGGCTAACCAGGAATTGTTGAATTTTCAGATAATTCATACGATAATGATTTGAGTTTAAGCAGGGCTGTAGTAACACTTCCATCTGGGGGAGTATTTTTTTTAGATATAATCCATGAAAACAAAATAGAGCCTTATATTCATCTGGGATACAACAGGGTGTGTTTGCGGCATTAAGATAAATGTCTTTATTGAATGAGCCTAAGGGTTTGTCTTTGGATGGGAATAACAGAGATCTTTTCTGGATTTGGTGTAGTTTAATTGCATATGGATGATCAGGTAGTTTAAAGTCGTCAATAGTGGGAAATGTGTCAGCAGGTATAAGAGTAAAAGTGATAATAAGCATTACCAGGTGCATTGTCCAGTCCAGGTCTTGGGAGTGGGAAATGTGTCAGCAGGTATAAGAGTAAAAGTGATAATAAGCATTACCAGGTGCATTGTCCAGTCCAGGTCTTGGGTAGCATAGTATGTAAGTGTAGGTAGGCACAGAGCCACCAGATAACTGCTCTTGCCAGGGACTGATGGAATAAGTCTACATAAGATTCAGACATTAATTTTTTCTTGCAATGTGCAATTAGTAAAGTCGCCAAATTGTGTGTCAGGGTTTGCATGTGTCCTGCTCACAAAACGTGTATTTTTGTGTCCAACAGCCCAGTTCAGTGGCACATCTTTAGAGGTGACAACTGGAAATAATTGATCTAAATGGTAGCATTTATCAGTTTTATTGAAAGTTTTGTGTGTAAACAATTTGAGCATACATATCATACCTGTATCATTGTTATAAGGGGCAGGTGCCCCCGTGACCTAGCCGAGGCACATGCAAAGCAATTCTCGTTAGTCATAGTTTTAGTAGAATATTGGACCCATTTTAACCATAAATTCACACCAATGTCTGCACCTATCTCTAGGGAGATTACTTGGGACATAGATAGTTCTTCAAAATACTTAACAATGCTAGCGTTTCGTGGTGGTGGGCGTGGATATACTTATAATGAAAAATTTGTTGCAAGTTCTCCGTCTAACTTAAGTAGGCATAGGATAAATAACAGATAACTGAGCGATTTTCAGATAGTTGTAGGGCTTTCAGCATAGCTGTCAGTTCAGCTACTTGAGCAGATCCATGTGGAATTTGTTGGGCCTCTAGGACTTGATGTTGTCCTTGTGTGTCCTGCTGTATCACAGCATATGATGAAATGGTGGAATCACCTGTGGCGCTGTGTGAGCATCCATCACAGAACAGAGTAAGTTCGGCTTCAGGTAGAGGTGTAGTTTGTAGGTCTGCTCGTACATACATTTCAGTCTTCACCTTCTCCTCACATACATATGGTGTTCCTTCTGTTTCCATATTTGAGGCCATGTTGATGTTTCGTCCTTCATAGGTTATGTGTGACTGTTTCAGTGTCTGAGCAATGCTGTTAGTTCTTTGAGCTGTGATTATGAACAATCTTGAGTTCATATAAGCCAGAATTCCATGGTTTGTGTGAACCACTAGAGGGTGATTCTGCACAATGTGAGCTGTCTTGTCAATAGTTTTAGTCAGGCCTGTCAAATATCTTGCACATCCAGGCTGTCTAGTTTGCATGAGTAATATTTTAAAACTCTTCTCCCTCTCGAGCGTTTCTGGTATAGCACAGATTGTACAAAGGCTTGCTTTTCAACAACGTCCAGGTGGAATGGAATAGTATAATCTGGTGCACATAGAGCACATGCAGAGCAGATTGCTTGTTTTGTCTTTGTGAATGCTTCTTCAGCTTCTGTGTTTCAATCCAGTTCTGCTGTTGGATTGTGCATTCCAAATGGCTTGATGAGGTCATGAAGTGGAGCTGTCAGCTGGGTGTAGCCAGGTACATATTCTCTTGAGTAGTTGCAGAGTCCCAAAAAACTGAGCATCTGTCGAACCGTGGTTGGTTTTGGTGTTGTCAAGATTGCGTTTTTAGTGCTGTCTGTCACTCCTTGGGCTCCATTTGATATTTCTCATCCCAGGAAGTGAACTGTTCTCCTTGCCACTTGAACCTTTTGGCGCTTTACCTTGTATCTTTTGGTGGACAGATCAGTCAGGAGCTTGACAGTGGCCTGTAGCACATCTTGAGATGTTGGACCAGCTATGAGGATGTCATCCACATACTGGATTAGAGTGCATTTTGGATTTAGAGTGAGATCGGTCAAGTCTTTTCTCAAGAAATTATTGAAATATCCTGGAGAATGTGTCTATTCTTGTGGCATCCAAGCATAGGTGTATTGTCTCTTGTATACCTGCAGTCTGTCCCATGTCATTTGGGGGTGTCATCCAGATGTGATTTGGGACTTTCTGAGTCAGGGTGATTTTCATGAGTTCTGTGTCTTGTTTGCTTGGATGTTCTTGTTATGTCTCCCATGTCTTGAGGTAGAAGGATTTTAAAAATGTGGTTGTTGTCCTTATAAAAGACCTCTGGTTGCACCGTTGGTTCATAGTGTAATGTGGCTGCCAGTTTTGTCATTGGTCCCAGTGATGCGTGTGATTCTTTGAGATTGCCAGGGACACATGTGAAGCACTTTCTTCATCCTCTCTGTAGTAGGGTTTCAGTTCTTCAGGTAGAGTGACAGCCAGGGCCATTCCTTGTGGTCCTAGGTACAGACATGGATATGTTATGTGGAATGTTTGTCCATTGACTCTGTCCCAGGCTTCATCATATATGTCATCTTCCAGATCAGTGTTATACATCATTGCATGCAGCAGGTCATGTGGCTCTCTCAAAGAGTAGATTGATTTTACCCATGTCTTGTATGTTTGCCATAGATGGGAGGCTGCATTTCCTGTCTTCTGATCAGTTAAGACTTGCGTCCAGTAGACTCTGGTGGGTGCTTTCAAATCTTCTATCATATCAGGGGACAAATATAAAATCTTGGTGTGGTTCTTTATCACATTGATAAGAAGCCTGGAACTAGTCTGTGATTTTGCGAGTAGTTTATGTCTACTAGAAACAATGAGAGCTTGCACATGAGATCTCTTCCGCAGAGCGAGATTTCACAGTCTGGTAGGTATAGAAATTCATGTTCAGTAGTTAAATCCTTCATGCTTACTGCCAATGGTTTAGTGAAATGTTTTGTTTCTGGTTTTCTTGAGCACAGTTGTCAGGGCGAAGTGACATCATTCTTCGAGCTTGGGGTCATCCATACTGTCTTGGACTTTGTTGTGTCATCATGGTTGGAGCTGGTTATATCTGCGGTTGGACCTGCTGCATCAGTGGCTGAGCATTTTGCGTGCCGTTTTGGCTGAACCTGATTGTCCATTAAAACAACAAATTCAGCTGTGACAGGGGTCCAGTCTCTTGACCAATGTCCAATTTCACCACATGCACAACATTGATTGGGTTGCATATTTATGTTTCCTCCTCTTCCTATTCCTCCTCATCCACTCCTTCCTCATCCTCATCCTTTTCCTCCTCCTCCTCATCTTCCTCCAGGAGCCGTGTAGATTATAACTCCTGGGTTCATTTGGTCTGGAGCAGGAGCTGGTGATTGTTGTTTTATAGCTGGTTGTTGAACAGGTGGAGCTTGTTGTTGTTGTTGCATGACTATCTTGATTGCAGCAGCAAGTTGATTGGTTGTGGCAGTTTCATCTTTATCATCTTCTTGGATTGTCATTACCTTTGTTGTTTTTGTCTTGTTTTCTTTCTCTTTGACTTCTTCCTGGAGTTTTTTGAGTTGTAATTTTAGTGTGGGCATTTCCATATTTAGTTTCTGCTCTTCATTTTCACTTTTGGACTGGAGCCGTTTAGAGACTAAGTGACTGCATTGCATGTCAGATTCTTCCTCTGATTTAGGGTGGAGGCCCACTACTTCACTCAGGCGTTTTTGAACTGGAGTCCTCTAACCAGACCTGAGAAAAACATTACTGTGGATCCAGTTCCTGTCTGCAGGGGTTCTCCTGTTGTGTCGTAGAATAGTGCCTTGGCTCTCGGTTCGTATGTGTGGTAATCTTCACCGCCTGTGTTACTTTAAACTGGTACATGGAGTTTTTGTTGTATTGCTCTGCATATGTTTTCTGCATTTGTCTCATCAGTGGCTCTCACTAAGGTGGCTTGTATGTCTCTCAAGCAGAGAGTTTCTCCTGCTGTGTACTTGGACAGGGCACGGAGCCAGGCCAGTCCACTCTGGGTGATGTGTGGGAGGCTCATCATCAAGGAGTTAAAATATTTAAGCTGGAATGGTTGGTACAGTGGCGTATGTCCGGTCATTACTCTCAGTGGTACAATGTGGGCTTCTCCTGGTGTTTCTCCAGGGCCCCAGTCCAGCAGGTCAGTTGGAGGTTCTTGGCGTTTTCCATGGAGGAGTGTCAGTAGTCTATTTATGAATGTGTCTTGGATGCTCTGAGTGTCCACTATGGCGATGAACGAGCTTGTGATTGGCTGTGATTCCTCTGGTTTAGCTTGTGATGGTGGCAATGTTGATGGTGTAGCTCTTTGTTCCAGGACATGCATTTATCGAGTGGCTTCAGCATTATTTTGGCTGTTTTCTTAGGGTCGTCTGGATCAGTGAAGCTGCCAGAATCACTTGTTCTGTTGCTTTTGTAACGCTTGTAGGCTAGGGGGTTGACTGCGACCATGTTAAGTAAAATACGAATACTACGGCAGCATCAGAAGGCTGGTTCTTGGTTGAGCCTGGGGTGTGAATAAAAACACAAACAGCCAGTATTGAAATTTTAAAGCAAGATTGTATTGGAAAAAAATAAAATAAAATAAGACAAACAAGAATGTACATTGATCAGTATTTGTATTATGGGCTGTTTCAGAAGTTCATTGTTCTTTGTATTGTTAGTTTATACTGATGATTTTGAATGCAGAGTCCATGTTTCGGTCCCAAAAAAAAATGATATAGAATCCAAGTGAAGGCAGTAGGATGAGTGAGTTTTTTCCTACCGCATAGGATTTGGGTAGCTCGCCATCAAGGTGTGAGGTTTGTAGTCCACATTTCTTTTTTTTTCAATCCAGGAAAAAAAAACCTGACCGCTGAGAGGTAAAGAGTTCGGAATGAGGAAAAATATGTCTTAGTCCAGAAATCGCCAGTTTTACCCGAGACGCCGACCTGAGCACGCCACAGCCACAGTGAGGAGCGGAGGAGGAGACAGGGAAGTGACCTCTGTGACCCCGCAACTTAAAGGCAGAGCAAACTGCTGAGAGGAAGAGAGTTCGGAATGAGGAAAAATATGTCTTAGTCCAGAAATCGCCAGTTTTATCCGAGACGCCGACCTGAGCACGCCACAGCCACAGTGAGGAGCGGAGGAGGAGACAGGGAAGTGACCTCTGTGACCCCGCAACTTAAAGGCAGAGCAAACGGCAGCAACAGGAAGTGGCATCCAAATAAGAGTCTTAGGAAGTGCGGGTTACGCTTTGACTGGTCAGGTCAGTCATTTCTTGTGTTGTTGCCACTTGTGATTCCAGAATGTTTGTTAGTGCATTGAGTTGGAGTAGGACATCTTGAAGTTTTTCTTCTGTAGGTGTGGGTCCAAGTGTAACCAGAGACAAGGCTCCTCCCTTCACTTTGTGTGTTGCTCCTTGTATCATTTCTTGGGGTGTGGTGGGGGCAAACAGGTTGGCTTCTGATGGTTGGTATGGAGGTGGGTAGGTTGGTGTAGAGCACGTTGGAGTGTGTGGGATGGACAAAAATGGGTTGGTGGGGGTTGGAGAAAACTAGTTAAAAATAAAACACACATACTGCGGGTGTAATCACACAACAAGGTATCTAGCACACACTGCAAATTAATGTAGCTTTAAGAATATGTATCACACAGTACCTCTAAAAGCTTCTATCATACACTACAAACCAGTGCCGCTTTAAGAATATGTGTCACAGCATTTCAGACTCAACAACTGGTTAAGAATATCAACAATTAGTTAAGGATAAAACTCACACACTGTGGGCTTTGTTTGGCCGTACTTAGTTACCCCAGTATTTATTCTCTGTAAATACTTGTTACTTGGTGCCTTTATATTCTGGTACCCTTAGCACTTTTATTTCTCAAAACTTCTGTACTTTGTGCACATACATATTAAAATTCACATTCACACATTGGCATAAAGTTTGGCAAACTCACAAAGTTAAATTTAGCAAAAAAGAATACAATATACAGAATTCTGTATTTTAATACAAGAGGTTTCTTACCTTTTAGTCGACCACAACTTTGGAGGATGTCAGTCAATACGGAGACTCTATGAGGTCGTCATTTCAGGTCTTTGATGGGCACATACCTCTCACCCGACAACTTCAGTGAAAACCCTTTAAAACCACTTACCATTCCGGGTCATTTTGGTGAAATTGCCTTTGTTCTGACCTCTCCAAATTAAAATGATGACTATTATTGAACCCTCAGTAGTATATACACAAGTTTGGGGTCTTTGTAAAGGTAACACCCTATAGTTTTACCCACAGGTGTCAGAATCACTGTAAGTTTGTCTGGTGAGCATTTATACACTTTGGAACACACATAAAAAATTATTTTTTTCATCCTCGCCTAAATTTTTTTGTTAAAATGAAGGTGTAGAAAGCTGCAGCAGGTAGTTGGGGACAAAAATACACTATATCTCAACTGAAAATATTGTTGACCTCTCA
>KN476158.1:0-12416 GCA_000787095.1 Periophthalmodon schlosseri
CCAGCGAAAAAGTCACAAAAAGCAACCCTGATTTATTTAAAAATATGTAAGTTGAATTTTCCTTAACATTACATAATTGATAACTTTTTGAAACATGGTGCAACATAGTTCATGTTTTGTTAAAAAGGTTTGTCAGTAGCTAGTGAAAATGGGACATTTTTCCTATGAGATGTAGTGATGTAAGTGATCATCTGAAAATTGAAATTCAATTACTGATATTGATAAAGTGCTGAATATTGATATCTGTTTCCCACCTTGCTGTTATTGTAAGAAATCATTAACGTGGTCAGTGTTTTCACATAGATGATTATCATTAATCATTATTAATAATGTATAACTAAAGGCAAACTGAGCAAATTTGTTATTTCAGAAGAGCGAATCAAACTGGTAGCTCTCCGTATGACTCAGTACCCATGAAGTAGCTCTCAGTTTCAAAAAGTTTGGTGACCCCTGCTCTAGAGGGAGTAGATGTAGCAAAGGGAACCCAGGGCTGGTCTGTGGGCAGGGAAAGTGATGGGGGTGCTGCTGGGACTGAAACCTCTGTTGGGGCTGTCACAAACAGGCCTGTGACGAGGGCCCTGGGGGAAGTGACACCGGAGATGAATCCTTCACTTGGGAAGGTGGTGGTGCTGCTGACTTGTTCTCTGGGGGAGGTGGTGGTTCTGCTGAATCCCTTGCTGGGGGAGATGCTTGTGGTGCTGGTGATGACTCCTTTGCTGGGGGAGATGGTTGTGCTGCTGGTGGTGACTCCTTAGTTGGAGGAGGTGGTTGTGGTAGTTGTGGTGCTGACACATTAGCTCGGTCTCTGGCTGGCACAGCAGGGATGCTTCTCTCATTCCTCTTTTCCCTCAGTGGTTGCCCAGGACCCTGTTCAGGCCTCAGAGCGTGGAGGAGGTTATCCGTCAGCACTGATGAATGTCTTAACATCCACTTTATCAAGCTCCTCGAATAATTTAGTGAAATCCCTTTTCAAGATTTCTGTCTGTTCCATTCTGGTGTCAACTGCACCCACATGCACAATCAGCTGTTTAACTCCTCGGTGTGTTGACAAAAGTTTGGCTTTTTTGTAATCTCAGAAACAGTTTAACTGGGATAAGAGCAAGTTTGCATTCCTCTGTGGCTCGCATCTCTGATAGCACCGTCTCCCAACAGCACCCGCCAAAGACAGTTGTGTCACTCCTCCAGGTCCAGGAGCAGGGCTTTGCTACTGACATTGCCCAAACATAACATAATGTTTTCTTAATAAATACAATTTAAATTGTATCTGAATGATAAGTTTTAATTATAAGACAGGTCTCAGCAATTCACAAAAAGAATCAGAATCAGAAGACTTTCATTGCCATTGTCAGTGAACACAATTCACAAACTAGGAACTTTCTTCTGTGATAAAGTGCGACATAAAACACTGAATAATAATAATATAAAAAAGTAGAAATATAGCTATTATAAATACAATAAGGGCAAACATAGAGTTAAGAAAGATATGCTTAAAAATAAAATAGTCATAGAGGTAGATATATACAACACAACAACATCAGAACAACAGTGCAGACATGACATATTAAGGTGTTTGTCCAGTTTAGTACAGATATTCTAAAGTGTCAATTGGTACAGATATTATAAAGTGTTCATGAGACCAACAGCAGAGGGGAAGAAACTGTTCTTATGACAAGAGGTTCTGGTCCTCCTGCCAGAGCGCAGTGGCTCAAATAGTCCATGTCCAGGGTGAGAAGTGTCAGCTGCTATATGGCCTGCTCGCCCCCGAGTCCTGGAGACGTACAGGTCCTGGAGAGATGGAAGCCAATCACCTTCTCAGCAGAGCGCACAATGCGCTGCAGTCTGTCTGTCCCTGGCAGTGGCCCCAGCGAACCACACAGTGATGGAGGAGGTGAGGGTGGACTCAGTGAAAGCCACATAGAACTGCACCATCATCTGGACCGGCAGCTTGGCTTTCCTCAGCTGCTGCAGGAAGTACATCCTCTGCTGAGCTTTCTTGATGAGGGAGCTGATGGTCGGCTCCCACTTGAGGTCCTGTGTGATGCAGATGCCCAGGAAGCGGAAAGAGTCCACAGTGGTGATGGGAGAGTCAGTCAAGTCAGTCTTCTGTTTGTATGTTAACATCAGTCTGTGACAGGGGTAAAAATCTGCTTGTAAGCTGTATTTTGGGTGATGTAACTATATTAGCATTGTTTTTTATCACTTGTTGCGTTGGCTTGGCATTCTTGTCTTTACAAAGTTTTGGAAAAGACACTGTATCCTTTGGTTTCTTCCCCCGGATATGTCGTTGGCTCGTCAGAAATTTTGTTAAAAAATGTAAAAATGGTTTAAAAGTCTTGGTTTACTTAAAAGAAAATCATAACTAAACAAATCTTCCAGCACTGGAAAATGATTAAAAAGCAAAGTAAAGAAGGAAGCAGCAGGAGCAAGCAAAGTTTGCGTCTGCACTTTTCAGAAGCAGGAAGCAATGGATTGATGCGCGGTGTGAACAAGGCTGACCCAAAAGTGAAGTAAACAGAACTAAATATAGTGCGCACTGGGGTCGCTCCAAAGAGTGCACTTACATGTGTGAAAACGACCTAAGAAAGCCTCAGACAGAGCAGTGGCTACAGTTAGCATCACACCCTAGGGAATGTTAATTACATCAGCTGCAATGTATCAATATCACATCATTGCATGTACCCCGTAATGCTTCTCTGACTCAGACTGCTGTGTGTGTGTCTATGTATCTATGCGTGTTTGTCTGTGCATGTGTGCAGCTGGACAAAGATGACATGGTGTATATGGAGGCGTATGAGCGTCTGCTGGACTCTTGGCTCACTTTGGTGCAGGACGAGCAGCACTTCCCTCGGAGCTGCCTGGACCAGCCTGCTGTGCAGGTCTTCAACGCCTACATCCAGTGCCACCTGGCTGCTCCCGACGGCACCCGCAACATGGTGAGACCCTCAACCATATGTACCCGTCATCACACTCCTCGTATATTTGTGTTTTGTTTCATTCACACATGTTTGAGTAACAATGTATTATTAGTCTGTCTATGTCACCAAAGCTCAAAATGCTCTGTTCCACCTTGTGATGTCATGTAGTGGTAGCTTTCAAGTTAACGGCTAATTTTTTACTTTACTTCAGTAGAGATTAGAAATTCCAGGGCTGAAATTATCCTAATGATTCTAGTGAAGGTGAATGGAGTTTAAAAACATAGTGGAGCACTTCCTCCATTACCACATCACATCACAAGGTGACAACAGAGTGTTTTCCGTTTGAGAGAAGAACTTGGCCTAAATATCCAGGGTTTGTGTGTTGAACGTGTGCAAATTAAACAAAACACAACTCCAGGTATGTTTTTGATGAGGAAACAACATTATAACATAAACCAGAAAATGGCGTTCCTTAGTATCGAAATGGAGTTTGAACTTACGAAAATAAAATTTCAAAGTTTCTGTACTTTCAAATGTGATGTATTACAAATTGTGCTACTCCTATTGTGGCCCAGTCTGCAAACGGCGTAGCATCACACGATGAAGAGGAGATCAACGAGCTCCAGGAGGACGATCGCGAGCTCTTCTCAGGCCAGCTGTGCAGCATCGGCATGATGGGCCGTGTGGCAGCAGACCACTGCATTCCCCTGCTGACTAGGTATACTTCCTACACAACAGGTACAGCCCCCTGCCACATTTGTTGCCACATTTGGTGTAAAAAGCCTGTAGTATCTCAAAGGCCACAGCTAGCTCCTTAGCTAGCCTCTTGCACAGTCTCCATGGATATGGGAAAAACAGCTAATTTCTCGCAATCCAACAGTCCTTTACTTGTGTCCTTAGCCACAAATACAGCTCCCTCCTCATGAGGTATGGCTCCCTCTTCACCAGGTATAGCCACAGCCCCCTCACTACCAGGTACAGCCTCCACCTCATTAGGTAAACCTCAACCCCCTCTTCACCAAGTTCAGCGCCCTCCTCACCAAGTACAGTGCCCTTCTCACCAGGCACAGACCCCTCCTCACCAGGTTCAGCCCCCTCTTCACCAGGTACACCCACTGGCCCCTCCTCACCAGGTACAACCTCAAACCCCCTCCTCACCAAGTACAGACCCCTCATTAGGTACACCCTCAGCCCCCTCCTCACCAGGTAGAGCCCCCTCCTCATTAGGTACACCCCCCTTCTCACCAGGTACACCCACAGCCCCCTCCTTACCTGGTACAGCCCCTCCTCTCCGAGTACAGTCCCCTCCTCACCTGGTGCAGCCCCTCCTCACCTGGTATATACGTCCTCTTCACCAGGAACACCCACAGCCTCCTCTTCACCAGGTACACCCACAGCTCCCTCCTCATCACGTACAGCCCCCTCCTCAACAGGTTTTGTGTGTGTGCAGCCTGTTAGAGGAGCGGGTGACTCGGCTCCATGGGCAGCTCCAGAGGACACAGCAGCACCTCATGGCCTCCTCAGACCTGGGAACAGTTGACCGCAAAGTCCTGGACGACCTGTACGAAGACATCCACTGGCTCATTCTGGTCTCAGGTCAGTGTTCAGCAGATGGGGCCTTCTTTCATAAATGGCAACATTAAATGGTTAATCTTAAGAATATACAGTCATGATGCTGGGAGTCGAAGTCAAGACAAAGGTGTGATTTGACTAAAAATAAAGACATTTTAAAGATTTAGGGACCAGTGCAAAAGAACATTGCCACAGCCAAACCGTGGATACAAATGAGTGTGCTCAGAAGAGCCAAAGCTTACATAAAGCTTGTATGTCACACTTATTTTGAGTTTTTAAAGAGGGGGTATTCTACCTCAATGGGGTATTAACTGCTAACCTTTAACATATTTAGATCATCATAGCAAAAGTCGAAGTCTAAATCTGTCAACTGGACAAAACAGCCACTCCATAAGAGAATGTACCAACAACGTCGTGAGAGCTTCTCTGGACCCCAGTCCGCCGTACATCTCCATCTGAAAGCCACTAACCACTCTTTTGAAGATAGTGAAGTACAAATCTTAGCTAGAGAGAAGAAATGGTTTGAGAGGGGAGTTAAAGAAGCAATTTTTGTTAGGAAAGACAATCCTTCCTTAAACAGGAATGGGGGCCTGAGACATAATCTCTCACAGATCTGTGATTCCATCCTCAGACCAAAAGCAAACAAAAGAACAATAGGAGAGCCATTACAGGTTGAATAGGGTTGTTAAGGCTGAAACTGGAGACAATGGCTGTTTACAGTTTCAGTGTAGTTAGCCCCTCCCTTCAGATAGATTTAAGGCAGTGTCAACCAGCAATCTGACCAGAACTGAAGAAGCAGCTTGGATGAGCAGCGAAACGTCTTCACTCCTACAACGTTTTGTCCAACTGACAGATTTCACTCCTACACGTTTTGTCCAACTGACAGATTTAGACTTCGTCTTTTGCTATGGATCAGACCTGGACGACTGAGGGACTACACAGACATCTTTAGATCATCAATTTACCTTTTATTGTTTTGAAAATACTATATTCATCAACAACATGTTTTACTTTCTTTTTGACATGCTGAGTCTTCCCTCCCTTTGCTCCTTCCATTAAGTCACTTCCTCTTCACAGCGCTATCACAACACAATCAGCATGCATCCTGCTAATAAAACTACCGCTCATCACAGCAGGTTTGTCAAGTAGTTGTGTACAGTTTTATATCATACTTTTGTATATTTATGGAGAATTGTTGTGTGGGAGCATGGGTGACGTAGGTTTGTGGGCTAAGCATTGCACAGAATCTTACAGCTAACCGTAAGGGTTCAAATAGGGCCCAGGAGAGATTGCTAAAATCCTCAAACATGCATGGATGACATCTACAGTTGAAACCAGAAGTTTACATACACTATACAAAAAGACATACACTTTTTTTCTCACTGTCTGACATGAAATCAGACTAAACTTTTCCTGTTTTAGGTCAATTAGGACCAAAATTATTTCTATTTGCTAAATGCCAAAATAACGAGAGAAGGAGTTTTTAGACCATTTTTCATTATTTTCTTCAAAGTCAAAAGTTTACATACAGTAAGATTAGTATACCTTTAAACAATTTGGGAAAACGCAGAAGCTTCTGATAGGTTTATTGACACCATTTGAGTTAATTAGAGACACACCTGTGGATGTATTTGAAGACACACCTTAAACACACAGCTTCTTTGTGTAACATCATGGGAAAGTCAAAAGAAATCAGGCAAGAAAACAGGAAGAGAATTGTGGACTTGTACAAGTCTGTTTCATCCTTGGGTGCAATTTCTAGATGCCTGAAGTTGCTATTTCATCTGTTCAAACAATTATATGCAAGTATAAACACCATGGGAATGTCCAGCCATGATACCAGTGAGGAAGGAGACGGGTTCTGTGTCCCATAGGTGAACGTGCTTTGGTCTGAAATCTGCAAAGCAAAAGACCTTGTGAAGATGCTGGCTGAAGCTGGTAAGAGTGTGTCATCATCCACAGTGAAATGAGTACTGTACCAACATGGGCTGAAAGGCCACTCTGCCAGAAAGAAGCCAGTACTCCAAAAGAAACATAATTCTAGATGCTGAAGTTGCTATTTCATCTGTTCAAACAATTATATGCAAGTATAAACACCATGGGAATGTCCAGCCATGATACCAGTGAGGAAGGAGACGGGTTCTGTGTCCCATAGGTGAACGTGCTTTGGTCTGAAATCTGCAAAGCAAAAGACCTTGTGAAGATGCTGGCTGAAGCTGGTAAGAGTGTGTCATCATCCACAGTGAAATGAGTACTGTACCAACATGGGCTGAAAGGCCACTCTGCCAGAAAGAAGCCAGTACTCCAAAAGAAACATAAAAAAGCCAGATTATAGTTTGCAAATGCACACAGGGACAAAGACCTTAATTTTTGGAGACATGTCAAGTGGTCTGACGAGACAAAAATTTAACTGTTTGGCCATAATGAGCATTGTTACGTTTACAGGAAAAAGGGGGGAGCCTGCAAACCTCAGAACACCATCCCAACTGTGAAATACAGGGGTGGCAGCATCATGTTGTGGGGTGGTTTTACTGCAAGAGGGACTGGTGCACTTCACAAAATAGATGGCATCATGAGGAAAGAACATTATGTGGAAATATTGAAGCAACATCTCAAGACATCAGCCAGGAAGTTAAAGCTTGGGCACAAATGGGTCTTCCAAATGGACAATGACCCGAAGCATACTGCCAAACTGTTTACAAAGTGGCTTAAGGATAACAAAGTGAATGTTTTGGAGTGGCCATCACAAAGCCCTGATCTCAGTCCTACTGAAAATTTATAGGGCAGACCTGAAAAGGCATGTGCGAGTGGCCTACAAACTTGGCTCAGTTACACCAGTTCTGTCAGGAGGAATGGGCCAAAATTTCTGCCAACTATTGTGAGAAGCTTGTGGAAGGATATCCGTTACGTTACGTAAACGTTTTACCCAAATCCTACAGTTTAAAGGCAATGGTACCAAATACTAATTAAATGTATGTAAACTTGTGACTTTGAATAAAGTAATGGAAAATTTTCTAAAAAAAAATCTTTCTCTCATTATACTGGCATTTAGCAAACAGAAATAATTTTGATAATCCTAATTGACCTAAAACAGTTTATTCTGATTTCATGTCAGACAGTGTGAAAAAAAGCATATGTCTTTTTGTATAGTGTATGTAAACTTCTGGTTTCAACTGTAAAACCTTTTCAGGCATGTTTTTGATGAGGGAAGAACGTTATAACATGGTAGAAAGCTCCAAAAAGTCAATGCATAATACCCCCTCTTTAAAATTAGTGCTAATAATTCACACGTTTAAGCTAATAAAAAAAAAAAAAAAAAAAATCAATTTAGCATAATACTCCCTCTTTAACCATTCTGCGTGTGCAGAGATGGATGACTGCTGCAGTTTGGCCATCTTTTCTCCGCTGTTTTGCATCAACCGTAGTGTACTGACCCCAGACTGCACCTTGGAAAGGCCTGCTCAACTCAGGGCTCCCTGGGGCTCATTGTGCAGGCTTTAAAACAGGGGCTGCCCAGTGCTCACGGCTCCACTACCCTGTAAGATGGCACTATTCTGTAAAAGCTATCCACAATAACCACATATTGATAACTTTCAGCTGATGTCACCAACATTCCTTGGGGTTGTGATGCGAAGCACTGCTCTGTCTGTGGCTTGTTAGACTTTAAACTGAGCTTTATTTTAGCATAATCTGACCAGAAACAGCTGGTTTAGTTGGAATTACAACAGGTGGGATGATTTTTACTGTTACACATGTCCCTCTAATATCCAGTCACAAACTAGCTAGCATTAGCCAACAGGTTTTCAGTTAGTCACTCACACTTTTTGTGTTAAAAATCAAGCACCTAAACAGGATCATGAATGCTCGTATTGATCACAGGCTCCCGAAAATCCATTTTGTATCTTTTGAGTTTTCAGGCTCAAACTTCTAACTTCAGATTTTTAGATCTTAAAACTTTTTTGATTTGCTAATGTGTGCATTGCGTCACCAAGGTAACTGCTGAACACCCCCAGCGTGATGTCATTGCAAAGTATCAATATGAATGGTGATTGTGTGCAAAGTACCCACCTTTAGAATAGTAGAGATGTCATTCAATGTTTGAAGATGACACTGAGACTCCTCCCCCTGTCTGCGGCTATGGCTCGGAGCACAGCCTGTGTCCTGCCCAATGAGCCCCAGGGAACACAGCACTCTGCAGGTCTTTTCCAAGGATGAGTCCAGTTTATGGTTGATGCATAACAGCAGTGGTGATCTGTCTAATAACCTGCAATGTCACGATCTGTCTTAAAAGGCCTGCAATGTCACGTTTAACATCCATTATAGATATCTGTGTAATACCTTAGTTGTCCAGGTCCATTATAGACTCATATGTAAGCTTTAAACTCATCCAAGTGCCATTCTTTTGCATTCATTGGTCTGAACGTGTTCTTCTGCACTTGCTTTTACTGGGAACTTTCACCCTACGGTTAGTCCCTAAATCTTTAAAATGTCTATGGAGCCTTAAACTCTGTCATAATATATTCTAAACTTCCACACAGTATTGGCTGAATTCTAAAAGGGTCATTTGGGATATGAAAGATCCCAGATCCAGATTGGCTGTTTTGTGCACCAAATGGGATTAATCTTCCTTACAGTGCTTCCCCTGGTGACTCTCTTGTGGATAGCATTATTGTGGTTGGACTTTGGCTGTTATTAAAGAATATGTTCTATAAACATTAAAGCTGTGTTTTCAGGGTACGTGTTGGCGGACGACCCTCAGGGCGAGACTCCTCTCATCCCCTCTGAGGTCATGGACTTCTCTATCAAACACGCCACAGAGGTGGACATCAACACTACACTGCAGATCCTGGGCTCTCCGGGCGAAAAGGCCTCCTCCATCCCTGGCTTCAACCGCACAGATTGTGTGATCAGGTGAGTCTCCACTCCAGTGTAGGCCCGGGCAGGTACTGTCCAAATGGGTGTGTCTCTACAGTTCAGACTAGCTCCTGGGGGCAGCGTTTTCTCATTACACTGGAACAGTATATTTGAGCCTCAACTTGTCAAAACTGTACTGTTTTCTTTGTTTTGTGGCAGGCTGCTGTCCGCGGTGCTGCGCACTTCTGAAGTGGAGTCCCGGGCCACCAGAGCAAGTCTGACGGAGCTGCTCAGTCCTCAGATGGGCAAGGACATTGTGTGGTTCCTTCGCCGTTGGACCAAGAGCTACCTACTGCTGGACGAGAAGCTGTACAAGCAGGTAGGGCTTTTCACATATATAAATATAATATAAGGATTTATATGGGACAACAGCAGAAAGGCGAAGTTAGTGTGTGAGTGAGTTAGCTGAAGATATTTTTTTTGTATTTATATGTAAAAAGGCAGATTAAACTATATAAAGACATATAAATTATAATGTAATTATTAATATTATATAAATGCATTGTTTCCTAGAGTTTTTTTTTTTTTTTTTGCATAAATAGCTGTTTTTGGATGAACTCGCGTGCAGGTGTAGTCTTGTAAGTACAGTTTGGATTAGATACATCGAGATACGTAATAGTTTTGAGAGCTTTTGCCCCACCCCCTTTTTAGTCGACTAATCCATTGGCAGAACATGGCTTTAGTCCACCAAGAATTTCATTAGTCAACTCCAATCCTACAAGCAGGTAGCACAGCTCTGAGCATGCTCAGATGCGGTCTAAAGTCTCCTGTCTTACAGATTAGTATCCCTCTGAGCACAGCGTTTGGGGCAGACACCGAGGGTTCCAGGTGGATTGTGGGATATCTGCTGGAGAAGGTCATCAGTAACCTGTCAGTGTGGAGCTCCGAGAGCGAGCTCGCCACCGACACAGTGGAGCTGCTGGTTACCCTGGTGGAGAGGAGGGAGAGGTGACTCACAGCAATGCATACCAACAACTAATAGCTCTCACATGGCCCCCTTTTCAGTGAAATAGTACTGCATTAGCATTACACAACTTAAAGAAGGTAAAGTATGCTTCTGCTCAGTAGTAGAATTTGCTTGGGAGGATGGGGGCAGCCGCCCCAGTGCCCATGGTCAGGAAGGGCCCACTCCGTGACCCAGAAAGCGAAGTTTGTACCAGCTCCGCACTGTGTCACTCATGTGTTCAAGAGTGCAAGGCAAAATAACACAATATGTGAGTTATTACTAACTTTTAGATGTGGGCCCCGAAGAGCTCTATTTAGGTGCAGATATGAATCCTTGCCTTGCAAGAGGGGCGTCAAATAAATGACTGCACTCTGTGAAACTAAAGCGGCTGTAATGTAATGAATTACCACAAAAGAAGCTGCAATAATTAATATTGTCTCTAGTTAACATTTAACAAGAGCATTGTGAAGGCTATATTCAGCGGTGGAACGTAATGAAGTAAAAGTAGTAAAGTACTATACTTAAGTACACATTTTAGGTATTTGTACTCTACTTAAGTAAAATTTAAAGTTACTTAAAGATACTTTTTACTTTTACTTCACTACATCTGAGACCAGGCATCTGTACTTACTACTCCACTACATTTTTTAACTGGACTGAAAAGTATAAGTATTTTTTTATCATTGTTTGAGAGCTGCTGAAAAGGCTGAGGTTTTATTTTTATCAAGTTCATAATTTGAGCAAGCAAAAAATATACAAATAAAATAAAACTGCTGAAAAATAGTCAATTCAATTGTTTCTGTTGAACAAAATTCAGCACAGATCTCTATCAAAATCACTACATTTGAAGCTTTATTATAGATCTCAAAATCAGCAGAAACAACATTTAAGTCTTTACTCTTTAAGTACATTTGTAAACAGGAACTTAATATTTAAGTTGATTTTTTCATGTGATATTTTTGCTTTTACTTGAGACAATTGAGTACTTCTTCCACACCTGACTACATTTCTATTTCTTACCATATGAAGCACAAGCAAGATGCACTCATCAAATTCCAATGCACGTCTGTGGTCTGCTCATTCTGCGGTGGTCCTTCAAAACTCCACATATTCATCTTAATTTCTCTGCACAGGTTTTCTTAATAGGATAGGATAGTCCTTCATTCATTCCTCCGGAAAGGTGTAGATCTTTCCTCTGTGCGCAGTGTTGCTGCTGGCCACTTGTACGAGGACGCAGTACTAACTGTCCTTCATAAGCGCTTCGTTCCGGATGAAAGTGAAGCTGTACGCGCCTCCACTGCACTGGGTCTATACCTGCTGCCACTCAAGTCTTGGAGCGGATCATGATCTGAATAGGCAAATAGGCTATCCTCTGTATTCCACACTTTGATTGAAGTGATGTATTAGGTTTTAGGGCTATGAGGGAACATGTTTCATTATAATTATAAAAAAATAATTCAATGCTTAAATGTAGATTCCTATTATTTAGTTCAAGAAATAGGCCAACTTGTCTCAGAATTTAATTGAATCATGCCATATTCTGCTATTTTGAGCCTCAATTTTAATTTGGCTTTGAGTTAAAATTATGAATGTAATATTAAAAAAAAAAAAAAGAATAGAATATTAAAATAATACAATAAAATGGGTAGTAACATTAAGGGCCCACTGAGGATGGGCCCTTAATATTACTACCCCCTACTCCGCAGGGGCGGAGCTTGTGTTTCTGCTGTTAGTTATAATCTGTGACACACGAGGATCATTCTTTTACATTTTGAATCACATCCATCTAAAATGACTTCATAAAAGAGATGGGTCCACTAACTCATAAACGTCAAGGTGCTGCGCTAGCGGACTGTGCTAGGAGGGTCTGACGGACTGTCAGACCCTCCTATAATGTCTTCTTTTAACTTGGGAAGTACTCAACTCCACAAATGGAGAAATGGAGAACACATGAAACATTTTTAAGAGACATGTATAGTGTCTATTACCACAGAGGGTCTAACTGTTAGATGTATCTGTGTGCAGGGCTAACCTGGTGGTGCAGTGTGAGGGCTGGTGGAGGCTGGGGC
>KN476159.1:0-39202 GCA_000787095.1 Periophthalmodon schlosseri
ATGAATTGCATGAGTGAATGTTTCAGGAGAATTTTCCCATGATGTGGAGACAAATATTGATTTATTACCCCCCTTCAATCAGGCCTGTCTATATTGAGCAGGGCCAGACTGAAATGTTGTCCAATGGGCTTTTGTCTTCCTTTGGTATCATTTATCTGGCTAAAGTGCTGGCCATGGCCACACAGACAGACACACGCAGCCGATCCTCTCAATGCTCACATTTGCGTTCACATTGAACAGAGTCAATTGCCTGTCAAATGCAATGTGCGATTAGACACCAGTAGGTATCAGGCCTAACACAGGGCACCACCCAAAGTCTTATGGGGCCCCATTCTGTGAAGCCCATGGCCCTCTCCCAATCACCCCCTACACCCCCAGAGGTTTTTCATCTCACCGCCCAGTTCAATGTTAATGTCCAGTGCTGTCCACTCCTTGGACCTGTCCCTGCTTTGCATAGGCCCAGAGAAGAAAGGGCAGAGAAGTGAAAGGGAACCAAAGCTTCCCTCCTTCTTTTCTCACCCTGGCCTCCTCTTGTGTGCTGTCCAGCTGGCTATGACCCCTGACCCCCGACCCTTACTCCTGACCCCTGGACCCGTTCCCACGCCACGCCTTTTTGTGTCCACCTCGCCATGGCAACACCTTGGTCACTGCTGCTGCCACGGTAACAGATGGACAGGGGCCTGGAAATAACTTCATTCAGCCCCGCCCGGAGGGGTGAGGACTGTGGACCATGGACAATCCGCCCTCACCCTCTTCTCTCTGCCCACATACGAGCACTGCACCCCCAGCTCCTCTGGGCCACATTCAAGCACTCGTCCCCTTGGACCGGGTCCCGCAGCAGGGGCCTCCGAAATCAGGCCTGATAGAGTCATTACTGCACAGATCCCAGATTCACCCTGGCATGTACACGGACCATACATGAAAACAAGAATACACGCCGCTGTTGGCACATAAACGCATAAAAGACATCCCAAAGTCACCCGCATATCCCATTTCACACTGCTGGTGTTTATGGTAAGGGGCGTAGGAGCACTAACATTGTGGCACTGCCGTAATTATCTCCCTGCTTCTTTTATTAGGCCTATTGTTTTCTCACATCCTCAGATGAGAAAAGGCACAGGGAGAGAGTTGTAAAGACACAGAGTTGAGCAGTGGGGGATCTGTTTGCCAACTCAGAAACAAATGATGAGCTGAATAGCATCCCAAGCCGCTCAATAAGGTGCAGCCGGAAAATGAACTGCAACAGTTTTGGTGCTAATCAGTAACTAACCTCTAAACAAGGTTGTGTGTGTTTTGTCCCCATCTTTGGGAAACACCTCTTGTACAGACCCAATGAATAGATTAAAGGGGAACAGTGTAATTACTAAAGCTGAGAGGGGCCCACACTGCACTGAGGATGCACAACCACTTGTGATGGTTTAGCACCATTGATGTTATTGTTTTAAGATACTTTATTAAACCCCCTTAGGGGAATGTTTGCTTTGGTTTCCTGAGGACCTTAACAAACAAACAACACTGGGACTGTAATTATCTGAAGAATTACAATGGATGTTTTTGTTTTGTTTTTTTGTTTTTTTACCATGAGCATCTATGGGATAAACCCCCTGGTAAAAAAAAAAAAAATATTCATGGATAATGTCAATAATATTTGGGAAAAATATCTAATTGTGATTTTTCTGACAAGCATTGTGATTGTGTTTAGGTTTGGGAAAAATTAATACGTGCCCAGAAGAAAAAAATATATATGGCTACAAGCGTGCCACTTTTTTAATAAACAGTATTAAGACACTACATTTAGAAACTACATTAAAAAACACATAATATATATTTAGTATTATATGTCCCTCCAACTCTGCATGCTTCTACATCCGACTTTCACTTGAGTTTTACACCCCCAAAGCTCTGTCCATCACCCCTCTCTCACTCCCTCCCTCCCTCTGCCTCTCACCCTCTTCATTGTACCAAAGGAGATTTTCTCCATTGATGCCCAGTCTCTTAGGTAACCCCACCGCTGCATGAAATGAGGAGAGGGAGAGGGCGAGAGACAATCAGTGAGTGAAGGCAAGAGAGAGAGAGGGAGGGGCCACAGAGCCGGGGTGAAGGAAATGTAAAGGCGGAGGGAATGGGGGCTCTGAAAGAGTTGAAGAAGGGGAGGCCGGAGGACGCAGGATCAGTGCACGCTCAGACTCTGAGGGGGAAAGATGGAGGAGCAGGACAAGTGCATTCAGACATCGAGATCAGCTTAAACTCAGAGACCACCAGAGACCACTGGAGACCACCGGAGATCAGGAGACCAGGCCTACACCATAGCACATGTAAGGATGAAACCTCTACGGCCTCCAGCCACTTCAGCATCAGCTTCACGCACTCACTCTTTACTCTAGATCTTATAGGCCCAAAAGGTGCAACCATTTAGTGCATTTTTGTTCTTTTTTTAATTGTGCATTTGCCTTTTTAACTGCTATTAACTATTCTAATTTCTCTTCGGTTAAGAATCTTTCAATTTGGAGTTTGTGATATGAACAGATGGAGAGGGTCTACAGGCCTCTAGAACAGCTTTGACATTGTGATCTGGAAGTTCAAATGGTTGTACAATAGTTTATTTGCTAAAGCTGATAACCAAGGATGGCAGGTTGCACTGACTTTTCATGTTGTGATGCAGGTGTTCAAAAGTAATTTAAGTTGTTCGGCATAACTAATCAAGATATTACACTGTATATTTATGCTTTATTGTATTTATCTGAGCAAAGATGACATTTAGTTTTTAAATTTAACATAAAACTTTGATCTGCAGTCATAAGTGTTGGGAAAGTGCCTGAAATGCTGCCATCCTTTGTGGCCATGCTGCTCTGCACCTCAATGGTGGGCACACAGCACATGGGGTTCCCATGAATAGGCCAGGCCTCACCAAAGACCACATCATTTGGATAAAGACGGCTCCCAGAGAAAGAGAAACCGCCTCACGGAGAGAACCAGAGAAAGAGAAAATGTTGCATACGGCAAATCAGATTAGAGCCAGTCACAGCTTTACTTTTGCATTTTCACTTTTCTTCCTGCGCAGGGCCCTCCCGCCTCTTCAGTTAAATTTACTACTGCTGCTGCTCATGTGTCTGATGATAATGCGCTCTACTGCTGTGCTGAGTTATCATCTCAGGCCTTTGTTTTCTTTGATCTGTGTGACCGTTGGGGGACCCACTTCTTCTTTTGTATCAGGTCACATCGCGGCTCCTTTTGGACAGGCCTGCCCCCGGGTGGTGACCCCTCCGTTCATCATGGTGTCACCCACACAGAGGACAAGCATGAGTTAGAGCTTTCTCCACCATTCTTCTCTCTCCTTTCTTTCTCTTTCATTCCCGCTCCATCCTCACTTCTATTCTGACGCTCCTTCTTGTCCACAATCACTGACCTGAGCCCACAAGGGGTCAAAGGCCATTTTTAAACCCCAGAGTCAACAATGAATGGACAGATATGAAAACTCCACTTCATATGGTAAATTTCAGATGACTTCAGAAACACAGCGACATGGAGGTCCGGAGCTGATTGTCCAAACGCAATTCTTGCGTCTGACTGAGTGAAACCAGGAGTTGTGGATGGACATCATGCCCCTGGCCTCTACATATTCACAGAGGATTGCAGCTATAAGTGGCCAACCAGGATGAAAAGAAATGTTTTTTGGCTCTTTTGGAGATATGGGACAGTTTTTCTCTTTTTTTTTGGATTACAAGAATCTAACAAGATTCAACATTGAAACACTGATTTATGATGAACTTGCAAATTGGTGTGACTAAAATTCTGTACAAAATGTTTTAATAGCTGATGCTGAAGTTGGCATGATGCATATAACTTGATGAGGCAAATGACTGCATATAACTTATTTTTTTAATTGCAGGTGCCAACTATGGAATGGATGGACAAAAGGATTGGATTTTTGGATGGAAAGATCAGATGATTCAACCCTAAAAGCTTGCCTCACAGACAGGTGAAAGTGTCTGGTTTGCTCTTCAGATATATGCTGTGTAGATTCAGAGAGAGGGAGGGTAAATGTGCCGTGGACGAGCGAGAAAAGGGGGTTTGAAAGAGAGCCTAGGGGGTGTGGAGTCCTGTGAATTTGTCTGTGTGCGTTTCTATGTTTGACAAAGTTCAGGGGGCACACTTGACAAAAAGAAACTGGAAAATGAGAGAAAGTAGAGGATTTGAATGAAGTGTCTAGAGACTGAACGAGCTGGCTGGTTGAAAAAGAAGCCAGAGATCCAGCAGATTGGGGACAAGGACGAGGGAACATTTTGGAGGGAAAAAACAGTGACCACCTTCAAATTTGTGTGACGAAAAAGCCCTCTACTGCACAGCACGGATGGCGTAAATTGGTGAGATTTATAGATTGAAACTGCAGGAAGCGACAACTCGGTCTGGGAAATATGTATGGAGAAAGGGAGAGAGAGGGACGGAGAGAGGGCGGGAAGGAGATCAAGAGTGAGGCTGTATTAATATGCTAATGGACTGAGTGAATGCACAACAGGCCCACTGACCAGGCTAATCACTGGTGGACGCACACTGAGGCTAATCCTTAACACAGTCCCACTCACAGAGCAGCTAAAAATATTTGGACAGTCAATTATTGCAGATTATTTTTAACTGGATTGACATGAAACAGTATTTAATTTCAGGTTTTAGACAGGAATTGTTGAAAAGGTTTTTGAATTTTGTGATATGAATCTGTTCCTGCATTATACTCTGTGGCATAATCAATAAATAAAATCAAAGTGTTAAAAATTACTGCTTTTGTCTTTTTTTGTAAGTAATAAATGAAACTAAAAGTATAACTCATTCAATTTTAAATATAAATTGGAAATTGATTATTTTTGCTTAATTTTAAGAATGTGAATGTGAATTTACTGATGTAATATTAACAAACAGTATTGCCTTTCCAAAAATTAATATCTCAGTGTTCACAATATAAAATGTTTGAATGATGCCTATTTTTTATTAAGTGCTACGCATAATAATGCATAACATTTAGAAAAACTCTCAGAGAAAATGTGTGCAAAATATGTGTAAGGATATAGAATAAACATAACTGCCCCTGAGAGATTAGCCTGTTTGTTTCCTGGTGTGACAGGACTTGGTTGAAAATGTTTCAAGGTTATAGGTTTGTTATGTGATCTATTAAAGCTAAAGCAGGTTATGAACAGAACGCATGGCAGGTAGCCTGCAGGTCAAATGGTCAAAGATGACATTGTAAAACATCGTAAATTCAGCAAATTAATTATTTCCCGAAACTGTCAGCACATAAAACTTCTTCAGCTTGGTGTGAGTTTCACCGATCATCTGTTTCAAACACTTAGGTGCGTGCGTGTGTTCTCCTCCGGTGCGGCGGATGCTGAGGCGCGCTGTGCCCGATAATAACCCCTGGTCCTGACTCACTGCACTGAACTTGTCTTGACCTCGTGACCTCTTTCACTGGTCCAGTCTCCCTCGCGCAGGGACATGTGAGCGAAACATGACGCCTGTGCCTCCAGTTTTCAGGAGGCAAGGCGCAAAGTGACGATTCACAATAAATATGAATCTGTGCTAAGCCATATCTTCCACCGTGATCATGTTTTCATCTCTCCAGGGGAGGGAGGGCTGACTACGAAGCAAAGCGGGGGAAGAGGCAGACAGGGCCTGGTCGACACATCCTTTTCATGCGAAGAATCGGGACCACAGAAACGTTTGTATCTGTTTCACCAATTATTTCTGATGCAATTATAGACTGCGCTTTGCAGAAGTAGACAAAGCATGGCAAATGCCTTTTAAATAATTTGTATTTGGAGGTGCGCCCTCAGCCATGCCTTTGGGCTAGCAGAGTTAGGAGGCTAACCATTGTAGCTAGAAAGCATTTCCATCTTTGCCTCTCAGACACATGCAATATCCTGCATAACGTGTGTCGGAAAGAGCGAATTTGGCCAATATCTTCTGTTACAGGCGCAGTCTGTTCTGTTTTTGCTGCATGGGTGTGATTATATTTGAGTGTTCTTTGCACGCATTGACTAGCTAGATTTGGGCTGTTGCTAACATTAGCCTGCTTACTCGGTTTGTTTTCATCTGTCTGCAACTGATAATTCTCCTCAAATGCGTTATATCCATGTGTTATTACACATAAATAAGTATATACACGTGTATTAGACAGCGCCTCTATGACCGATTTTTTAAACATTTCTACAGCGCGTTTTACGATGCAGAACAGTATCGATGTGGCACTGATTGGCTCACGTCCTGCTGCATTGCCTTTTCCTTTGAAAATCTAACTTTGAATTAAACAATTAGAGCATTATGAATTATCTGAGATAAACCAAGGTGCGAAATGTTTGTTCCGCATTACCACACATACAGAAACACCACTGCAGACATTTACCGTAATCTAACGTGATAATCTTTTCCTGTGTCGGAATTTCAGAGCCATTTTTGGTTTCCCAAAACAGCTCAGGCCCGGGCCTCAGTCCGCGGTCTAGAGTTTGACTACGGGCTGCTCCAAACGAAGGCATCTTGGTGTGAAGTTATTCTCTTGTCCCATCCACCATCATGGGAGACAGCAGAGGTGAGCAAATCTGTTTGTGAAAGCACATGTATTGTGTTTCTGTAATTATTAATATTTTTTATATTTGGAAAATTCCCGTGCCATAATAAATGCGCCTCATTTGTAAATATCTCTTTTGTGTTCAGATTCTCGCAGCCCGGACAGTTCGTCGGTGTCCTCCCCTCCTTCAGGCCAGCGTTCCCCTCCCCTGGTGCCCTCAGCCGCCTCCATGACCTCTCTGCCTCCCATCACCAGTGCAGGAGTCAACAGCCCCATTAGCAGCATCGGCTCCCCCTTTTCTGTCATCAGCTCCTCTCTGGGCTCCCCCTGCCTCCCTGGAACACCCTCAGTGGGCTATGGACCCATTAGCAGCCCACAGGTAAAGGCTCAATTGATCAATGTAATAAAAGCACAGCTTTAGTAGTTGTTATAGCCTGTTTCATATCATGTCTTTATTCTTTACAGTTAATGACCTGAGAGTATGATTAGATTATATATATTTTTGAGAATATTAAAGTTTATCCATGTTACAATAGTCATCAAGCATATCTTCTTTAAAGAACACCTATTGTGTTTGTGTCCTCTCTATAGTTATAATCTATGACCCCTGTGGATCATTATGTTATAATTTGCACATTTTAATTTGCAATATTCATCTAAAATGACTTAATAAAAGAAACGCGTTAGAAAACTGTGGTGCCCAATTAAAATGACTTATAAAAGAAACGCGTTAGAAAACTGTGGTGCCCAATGGGAGTAGATGTTGCCGTAAATGTCATCACAACAAAGAGCCGTGTAGCTGTCGGCCCCTCCTATGGATAGCTGTAGATCACGCTAGTAAACAGCAGATTTTTTTTTCATTCGTACCAAAATGAAACGGGACACTCCCGAGTCCTACGTGTGTCATCGATTATGAAAATAAAATTGAAGAACAAAATAAGTACAGAGTATTGGGTGTATGCCACTGACGGTGAAAACGGGGATTGATCGGCAATACGGTGTCTTGAAAACAAGCAAATTAAAGATTGCTCAAACATGCACAAATCACTCCCAAAACAACTTCGAGAGGGTAATTGAGAAGAGGAAATAACTATAACATGGTTAAAAGCTCTGAAAAGTCAGAGCTTGTACTTGTACTTGTATAGTCTTAACAGCCTGTCTATCTTGTTTTGTACTGTTCACAGATCAACTCCACAGTGTCCATGTCAGGGCTCCATGCAGTGAGCAGCTCAGATGATGTGAAACCTCCTTTAGGCTTGAAACAGCTGTCCGCTCATAGTCCTGGTCCAATGCTGTCCCAGAAACGCCTCTGCTCCATCTGCGGAGACAGATCCTCCGGTAAAAACCTAACAAACACATTTTTAAATTGCAATGAGGCTTATCTATTATTATAACAATACTATTAATGTGATTATAGGCATTTCAATGTAGTAACAATGAAGTGGAATGTGGTAATTGATAATTGTTGATTTAATGTTGCACTATGTAACTTTTCTGGTGAAGGGTACCACCAGCGTGTCTTCATGGAGATGTTATTGCCTTGATTGGAAACTCATATTTTAATTATTCAGTTACATTATTCAATTACAGGTGTTTGTATTTCTAATACAAATACACTGAAAACATTCATTCTTATTGTGAGCAGGCTTGCCTTTCCACAGATCTGACCTGTAATGCCTAGTGTAACATTGCAGGCCAAGCAATATTATCCCCATGGAGACAAGCAGGTGGCGGACCCTCCACCGGAAAAGCTACATATTGCACCTTTAAATATGGCCTATGCTTCAGAAGTAATAAAGCTAAAGTCTGGTTTATTAATGGTGGTCAATGAATATAGGTATGATAATGTATTAGACAGAGACAGTGAATGGTTTACATTGGTCATAGTGTTAATAATCATTGTCGTTGTGACATTGCAATGTATTTTTCTTCGGTTATCATAATGCTAACATTTCACACACCCCTATTCTACATCAATGTTAAGTCAATCTTTTTTCCCAGGTAAGCACTATGGAGTTTACAGCTGTGAAGGTTGTAAAGGTTTTTTCAAGCGGACGGTGCGCAAGGACCTGACCTACACCTGCCGGGACAATAAAGACTGTATGGTGGACAAAAGACAGAGGAACCGTTGCCAGTACTGCCGCTATCAGAAGTGCTTGGCCATGGGCATGAAGAGAGAAGGTAAGCATGCCTCTGGAAATTATGCAAGTATTCAGTATTTTGTCCTATCACTCATGTCATACATTCATCATTCACACATGAAGTTGTTTTTAACAGTTTTGAGAAATATCTGTTTGGGTGCTTTTACAGAAATGGCTATTTTGCTGAGTTGGGTTGAAAAGCAAAAAATTGTGGTTGGATAGTTATTGTAGGTTAATGGACCTTATCATCCATAAATAATCAAGCTCAAGATCTGTGGATTTTTGCTTTTTGGATATTTCCTGAAAATACTATATAATTAAAAGTGCTGTACCAGAGTTTTACTGTCTTAAAAATGTGAAAAACAGAACTAGTACAATTTAAACAGTTTGCAACGGTGAAAACGTATTCCTCACTTTCCTAACCCAGTCCTAGAATCCTAATTATTCACCGCCATAACGTTATAAGCACCTTTCACAACTTTCAGAGGCCAAGCCAAACCACTTTATTTATATAGCACAAGTAAAAACAACGGAGTTGTACCAGAATGCTTCACAAACAGAAAAGCAAAACATAAAAGCAAAGGTTTTTCCGTCACAATAATGCTAACAATAACTAGCATGCTAACAGTGCACCAACATTACTTTCAGGCTCACGGAGGATAAAATGCTTTATGATTAGATTCAAACCGCATATAGCAGTCATTTTACCCTAAGAGCTTTTTACAAATTAATATATGTACTGGAGTAAGACAAATGCTACTATATTATGTTTTAAAAACTGCGTACAGCCCCTTTAATGCAGGGATGCTTGCTTCAGCACCCAGTGTGAGGGACCCATGCTGCAAATCGAAAAGCAACATATTAATAGATACCAAATTTGAAAGCAATAGCCTAGTGGTCGAGGGGGGGATTGGGGGTGCATAAGATTTACAAACACTAACCCCCTCTCCCCCTCTCTTCCTTTTTTGTTTCCTCGATCTCTCTCCCCCTTCCCTTCTGTAGTGGCCGAGATGAACGTCAGATGTAAGAAAAAGAGGAAGGAAGGGGTGTGTCTGTGACTGTACGAATGAACAAATCACAGAGTTATTGTGTGCCACATCAGCATAAAATTACATTAAAATAATAGTCCACAAAAGATGTATTATTATTTATATGAACTTTTATTTATATAGGGAAACCAGTTCAGAATCATGGTGTCTTTTACAATGGAGCCCTGTCAACACAGTACAAGTGTACAAGCACATTGTAGATAAGCTATTAGTGGAGAAAACTTATGTAGGAGCTTCAGATACAGAACCTATATCTACTTGTTTTCAAAGTGCAGGATTATTTGTTAGTAGACCATGTTGGGCTGTGTTCACACTTGCACACATGCCTTGATTGAGACTAAACTCTGAACTAAACTTGGACTGGACCATGCATAAGCCAGGACCAGAACAGGACCCTTGACTAGCACTCTCGCCTCACAGCAAGAAGGTTCTGGGTTCAGTGCCCGGGCCGCCTAGAACTTTGTGCAGATCTTTGCATGTTATCCCTGGGTCTGGGACCTGGGTCTAGGACTGGGACCTGGGTGGGTTTCCTTCAGGCACTCCAGTTTCCCACATCAACCCAAAACATGCACAATATGCACAAGTCCTCCAGCTAAGGTAGTCCCGACCTGAGCTCAACTGCTCCTGACAAGTTGCCTCTGCAGCCTTGAAAGATGGGTCAAATGCAAACACATTTTCCTACAGGGACAATAAAGTGTACCTTACCTTATGTTTACATCAGAACTAAGCCAAATAAGGACAAGTGTGAATGCAGCCATAGTATCCCCTCATCGGCCCTATTCTTGTCAGTTAAACTGAAATTTGACTTAAAATTAGGGTTTAGGCACAGTCTTTGATATATATTCTTGTAGCTTTGCAAAAAGTAAGCTGAATCAGTACCTATACTTAGACCACAACAGGAAGATTTAAAACAAAGTCAAAATAACAAAAGCTATGTTAATAGAAAAATGTGTTGTGGTGTCCTTAAATAAAGGGACAAACCTCACTGAATGTCTATTTTGAAAGGATGTTGCAACTGAGATCCAATTAAGTTTTATCCATCAATGTGAAGATGTATGAAAGAGAATGAAAGATTAAAACATGTTTGATGAACTGTAAAGTTACTGCTCTGCCCTGCTGTTTTACATGAGTTGTTGCATTAATCTGCTCTAAAGTCACTGCTTGATAAATCCTTATGATAAGCTTATTCACATTTTTGTAACCATCTTTTAATTTGTCATTTTTTGCATTTTTATTTCTTTTATATGGGCTCAATTCTTTCCTTTGGCACTTTTTCTGTTCATCATTCTTCACACCATTTCTTGTTATTCTCAATACTCTCGTGCTTATGCATCTGCCCCTATGTTCTTTTGTGTGTGCCTGCAAATGTATTAACACAGCTGTCCAAGAGGAGAGGCAGAGGAACAAGGAGAAGGAGGGAGAGGTGGAGTCGACCAGTGCAGTGAACGAGGAGATGCCGGTGGAGAAGATTTTGGAGGCGGAGATGGCTGTGGAGCAGAAGACAGAGCTCCATGCGGACGGCAGCTCAGGAGGCAGCTCAGTGAGTAACCTGAGGAATGCAGTTAGGTTATGTCTGCTATATGATCAGATATGGACTAGTGTTGTCACAGTGCTAAAGTTACAAGCTCATTTTAATACTACTACTACTTTTTTATCACAATAAAATTTTTTCACATATAAAAAAAACAAAACAATGCAATTTACAAAAACATCTCTGCACTATTGCAAAAAAAATGTACACATGATAAATATTGAGCCCCAATATGTTCCAGTTATCATTTATTGAACATCAGCAACAAGCCTACTGACTATGATACCACAAAGATAATTATAATACATTAGAAATGAATGAATCTGTCCATATATGGGAAAAGTAGACCACTGAATCTCAGTTTAATGATCTCTTCTTGTTGGCTACCAATGTTGTAGTTTAAAAAGTTTTCAAGCTTATTTATTTTAGATAGCCGGAAGCCATTCAAAATTGTGTTCCATTCAAAATGTTTTGACATTTTGTTAATTGTTTTTGTCTTTTTCAGCCCAACGACCCTGTTACCAACATCTGCCAGGCAGCAGATAAGCAGCTCTTCACTTTGGTGGAGTGGGCTAAGAGGATTCCCCATTTCTCTGAGCTTCCCCTGGATGACCAAGTCATTCTGCTTCGTGCAGGTCAATATTTGAGTCAACTTAATGCCAATATTTTATTTCAAATGTTTAAATTTGATGAGTGATCCACTAAACTATGATAGAGAACTGTAGAGAAAGGCTTATATGAGGACTCTTCATTTAAATTTAAGTGTAGTAATCTCCACTGTCATGTCATGTGATCATCTTTGTGTCTGCACAGGCTGGAATGAGCTCCTGATTGCGTCTTTCTCTCATCGCTCGATCTCAGTAAAAGATGGGATTTTATTGGCCACTGGGCTGCACGTCCACAGAAACAGTGCCCACAGTGCGGGAGTCGGAGCCATCTTTGACAGGTAAGATACAAACTGCTCCAGAGAACTAAGGAAATACTGCAATATACCTCTGAAAACTACTTTCTGGCCTTTGTGATTTTAAAAAACTTTGGCCAAATGTGCTTCTGTTAAGGGTTTACTCCAGAGGGGTTTAATATCATTAAGAACCCTTTGAGGAGCTCTTGCTTTGCTGCTGGTTGGCTGCAGTTGCTTAGTTGACTGGAATTGGCTGAGCAGTTTTGCTTCTTTGTCCATTGGACACACAGCGCATGGGAGGCTGGTGACTAATGCTTACCTATAGAGTCGCATGTACACGCCCCCCGCACACAGTCATAGATAGAGCACATTTTGAACTCATAACTTTGTTATAATGGCTGTCTACTACAATACTAACTAATAATAGTATAGTATGATAAATATGATAGTAAATATTGCAATGGCTATAGGTGTAAATTAGCATTCATGCTATAACCTGGCACTGGGATCTTTCCTGTGACTTTGTCTTGGTCATTGCATTGTTGTGTTCTGTCGCTGTACAAATAAAAACATACCAATTCATCCCACCTTTCCGATGCCTAATATCGTGCTTAGTTTTGCTCTTAACATGAAGTCACATCCACAAAATGTTATAGCTGAAAGTAGTTTATCATGAAGTGGATGTTTTACTTTTATTATGAACCAATGTAAAATGTTTTATTCTTCCTCTAAGTACTAAATAAAATGTTAATTATGAGGAGACGTTACACATTTACATAATTTGCTTGTTCATTGTGCTGCTTTGAGACACTTACATTTCTCAATTTCACACATATCAGTGCATCTTAATTTAAAGTCAGCTGCTTTCTTGTGCTGTATATGTGTAGGCTTTACAGAGAAAGAAGGGCCATGCTTTTTATGTTGAAACGTTAAAAACCAATTGATCACTTACAATTTTTCTAAAATATAAAATCTTCTAAAATAATCAAGTGATCAAGTGCATCAAGTGTTGAGCTTCAAGTAAAACTAGGACCAGGAAAACTGGGAATGGAACACTATATTTTATATTCTTAAGTTCAGTCTCATAAATGTTGTGGGATATTGGAAGGAGAATGTAGCTTTGATTTTAGTGAAAAACAGTTGTGTTTTCTGCTTATTTGTATGAAGGTAGTCTAAATGCCATATCACAGTTGTTGTTTATATTGTTGCATTACAAATTCCAAATTCAGTGAATGGAAATGTTACCAGACAGTCAAACTGAGCTTTGATGAAGTCCACCACACTGATTGGTGAAATCTGTCTGTCACTTATCTTTTATCCTAATTTTAGTTTAGTTTATCCATTTACAATCGTATTCCATTACGTAATCTAATCCAATGCATCTTTTCAAGTCAAATATGTATGTTCTATACTGTTGGATCTATTCTTTGTCATATACAGTAAAACCATTGCATTTTACATATCTCATGTATAACATAAAAAGTTCACAGTTTTGCATTATTTATTCTGGTTTATAAGCCAGGCTTCAATAACATGACTGTGTAATAACATTGTAATAACACACTGTGATTGAATACACAGGCCGCACAATGCTGAGGTTGGGGCCATATTTGAAAGGTAATTATTTCACTACACAAACACTGATTTATTTGACCCCTTCCTCTTAAGCCAAAACTATCAACAGGAATTAACACTTCTTATACAGTTTAGTGGCAGCCGACAAAGAATATATCAAAAGGGCTGATACCACCATATTATTTAATTTAAATTTGACTACAACTATTCACTTATGATGAGTTATAGTATTAAATAAGCAACATAGACAGTTACTTAAACCGGGTGCTAAATAGTGAATTCTATTTATAAAGCTCTGATAATAAGCTGAAAAAGAGAGAGTAAGTAAAGAAATGATATTATCAATTAATATTATATATATCTTTGTGATATTACCATATATTAGGCTTTTGCATTACATCTCACCAGCTTCTCCTTCTGCATGTGTGTCGATACATGGGCATTTTGTCATGTACAATTTAAACCCATCTTTAAATTATATTTTTATAAATATTTTGTATTTGTGTCCATTCTGAATTTGTGGCTGTGCTCTGTATAGATTGCTGCTGTGTCCCCAGAGGCTTAAAGTCGGTGTCCGTCTACTTGTAGAAAATTAATGCCATTTCCAAAGGCTAAAATTCAGTAGTGATTTGGATTGACAGAACGTTTTGAAGTATTGTTTAGGTCTTGTTTTTTTGTCAGAATTAGGCAAAATCAGTTCTTAGTTTCTTGGTTATTCCAGTATGAAGCATTCAATACTGATGCCTTTATTGATATTTTGTAACTTCAGTGTTGATATGTGAATCTGAAAACTCCAGTGCTGACATGCTCCTTAGTACCATAAAGAGTTTATAGAGATTTTTGTTAACACAACATTGGGATGTGGCATTGATGTGCATATGTCCATATATAATGCTGTGTTTTGGTTTATAACTTTTAACTTGACATTCTTCACTGTTTCATATCTGCCAGAGTTTTGACCGAGCTCGTGAGTAAGATGAGAGACATGCAAATGGACAAGACGGAGCTGGGTTGCCTTCGAGCCATTATACTTTTCAATCCGGGTACCATTTTTGAACAAAATAGAATTTCTATATTTAATTAAGTTTTATAAGACAACTGTCAAATTAACAGAACATGGGGAAGCATTTATAATTTGTGATGAAATTGTCCATTTTTGTTTTAAAGATGCCAAGGGTTTGTCAAATCCGAGTGAGGTGGAGCTACTGAGAGAGCGGGTGTATGCGTCTCTAGAGGCTTACTGCAAACATAAGTATCCCGACCAGCAGGGCAGGTATGGTTCATCACAACAAAATCTGACTGATTCGACTGAGGGATTTCACAGACATCGTATTTGAGTGTTCAAAAATAAATCAATTTCATTATTATTGCTATTATACTAAACTACTAAATGTACCTGAATTTTGATTAAAATGTAACTGAAGCTTTTAGGAAAGCTGTTCTTTTAATCTAAGAGTATAATTTTACTTAAGGCAGAAGAACGAATAAGTTAATAATTATAACTATTATTAGAAACACATTTTGACATTTTTGTGCCGTCTCACCCAGGTTTGCAAAGCTGCTCCTCCGGCTTCCAGCACTGCGCTCCATTGGCCTGAAGTGCCTGGAGCATCTGTTCTTCTTCAAACTCATTGGGGACACGCCTATTGACACTTTCTTGATGGAGATGCTGGAGGCCCCTCACCAGCTCACCTAAAGGTCCCAGGTTTGGTCCAGTCCGGATCTGATCCAGACCAGGATTCAGAGCAGGATCCATCACATGGTGTTGGCTGCTGGCTCCATCTGTAGGGCTTTTACTTTGAAACCACACAATACACGACTCTCACTGGACAAATATTTGGACACACACACTAATAACAGCAGGTCCTCACCTCACTAAACTGATAAAATAACACAAATGTACACTTAGTAACTCTATTACCCTCACTCCCCCTGGTTTAGTCTTCAGGATAAATCTTTCACCTTCAAAAATGTCTTAATTTTCACCCTACATGTTCTAGTCCACTGTGGGATTTGAGTCTGCATAGCTAATATACTTACCCTTTTTTACATTAATCGGTTACAGTGCTACATGCACCTTTTTTATTGTACGCCCCTAGTAATTTAGTTAAATCATTTATATTGCATTTCAATCAATTTTTCACCATAAAACTGGCGCAGAAAACTGTATATTCAGTGGTGTGTCCTGTAATGTCAAACAAACGCACCTCAGTGAATTCATTCAATTTGGTATTTTAATATTTTGTGCATTTTAAATATGATATTGAAACTTGTTTGAGTTTCTATTTTGAAGTACTGTACTCATGAAATGAGAGCTTTTTTCAAGGCATTGATATCCAGGAACAGTGGGCTGGGAGCACAATCTTTTGAATAGACTGGTTGTGTCCCTCCCACCCTGATGCGCACAGCGGCTTTGTAAGGCAAGAAGAATGACTTGAATCATTTTGTTTTATTTTTTTATTTGTTATTCGTCCCCTTCTTACTTAGGCATTTTAAACCGCGTGAGGCTAACAGGAAGTACACCTCATGCCATATAAAGTATTTTTCTCTTTAACCCCTACTCCTCTAAATTTCCCCTTTGCTGGTGGTCATTATGCACTTTTGTGAATTGTATCTGTGTAAATGTTCCTGTTTCTCGACAAATGACCCTCTCTTTTTAAAACTTTGAGGGTAATATGTGTAGGACTTTTTAATGGGTGGGGTTTTACAGTGGCCACATGGGGCAATGCTATAATTTCTACCATGCACAAAACTAAAAGATAACTGCGCTTGGATGTAGCCTTCCAAAAATTACGACCATTAATGAAAAATGAAAAATTAGATTGCACATTTAATATAACTAAAAAAAATACATGTAAGTCTTTTAAAAATGTCTTAATAAACAATACATGCTACTAATTGAAAGTCCTACACGTACTACCCACAACATATATTCTCTCTGTACTGGTTCAGTCCTCACAATGTACAGTCATTGTAAATAATTACAGAATCACCAGAATCATGTCAAAACAAAAGCCTGTCCACAATCACATTGATATAAAAGAAACTGATGGGTCAAACCACAAATTTTAACTTTTTACTGAACTCTCATGTTACTGAGCCCAGGGCCAAACCACGTCTCACTGCTACATTTGCACCAACAATTTTCCCTTTTGGTAGGCTTGTTTTTTAATTCATCAGCTGGACATCTTTTGACAATAGCACTTGAAATTTACTGAAAAATAATATGAAGATTGTGTGGAATCTGTTGCGTTCATGTTCTACTGTTAGATATCAACATTTCAGATTTTGGGCAGTTGAGTATTTACTATAAACCAGGTCCAAACAAGTACACTATGTAACTTTTCTGGTGGGGTGTCTGCCACCTGCTTGTCTCCTTGGAGATTAAATTGCTTTGTCTGGAATGTGCCACTCTCTGGCATGAAACTTTTCTCTATTCTGCATTTATTCAATTACAGGAGTTTAAGTGCTAACCTGTAACTTCACCTAGTGGCGTCACTTGTTTGTTTCCACTGAGGTAGATATGATTAATACCATACTGCGGAACATTCCAGGCAAGGCAAGAACATCTCTCTCCATGGTGACAAGCAGGTGGTGGACAGGGACCCTCCACCAAAAAAGTTACATAGAGACAGAAGTTTATTTAATTTTCATACATTCAAACAGGTACACGTCTTTTAAACTTGTACAGTTTAATTCAGCCCGTTCTTTGGTAGTTCCAACATTGAATAGTAGTGTTAAACATCTTTTAATTATCATTCTACAATTGAGAGGTACAGAAATCTCTCTTTCAGGTGCTAAAGCAAAAGTGCACATTTACATCAATGCAAAAACAATATGCAACTCTTCGGACAAATCACAGTCATTTTACCTTTTCTCAAAATGTAGATTTCATTGAGTATGTGTGGTTTTGATCCCCCTCTCTCCTATGTACTTACCTAACACCAGCGAAGTGCTTGTGTATTATTTAAATCTTTTATTCTTCCAGATTCTAGTATTTTGTATTGGGGAAAAAGGCAATTGGCAGATGAATGATTTTTGATAGATGATGAGCTTCCTACAGAATAGTCAAAGAGATTATTTGATCAGATATTAATGAAGAATGATTCCGTCAAACTTAAGGTATGTTATTTAGTCCACGTTGAGGCCTAGCTTGTGAAAGTATTTTCCAAATGAACAAAATCACATTTAAACATTTGGACATTTGATACTTGAGTACTGGAACACTCAGCCGGATTTCACAGTCTTATAACAGGATTAAGCTGTTTTACACACTTGCAGTCATACGTTTGGCACTTGCTTGTTTGCTTTAATAGCTAAAATCATTTGGGATCTTTAAAGGTGCACCATGTAACTTTTCTGGTGGCGCTTGTCCCCATGGAGTGATTATTTATTGCTTTGCCTGGAATGTTACACAGTATGGCATTAAACTCAATTACAGGTGTTTGTATTGCTAATGAAAATACATTAAAAAAACATGCATTCTTGCTGTGAGCAGGCTTGCCTCCACACAGAAATGACCTGTAACCTGACCTAGTTGCATCAGTTGCTTGTGTTGACATGATGCCCATAGAGTTAAGTAGGAGGCAGACCCTCGACCAGAAAACATACCTAGAGCACCTTTAAAGACACTTGTTAAGTCAACATGCTGCCTGATAGAGAATAGTAGTTTGAATTTTGATTGCATGCTTTTCTGAAGAACATAACCCGATTTGTTGACTGCTCAGTATCTTTGTTGCCAGTTTTTGGAGCTTCTTCTGATTAATGGGTCTGGTGCATTATCCTTATATACATAATGTGGGAGAGCAATTAAAACAGGCCTAGAAGCAAATACCATCTCATGGTATGCACAGAATTTTCTAAGTGAGTATTATTTGTCAGTCAAACTGTAAACTTACCCCTTTGCTGTTGCTTCCAGGTTTGCTAAGCCTCTCTTGTATTTATTTAGCATTTGCTCTGAGCTTTGGGCGTGTCAGTAAAAGGTACAGAAACAGAGAAGTTACACAGGTGTTTGAGGTTTTGTGCGCCACTTTAGTGAGTGGATGATTAGAAAGGGCTCATGGTATATTATGGTAGTTTGTGTAGTGCATAGTCTGTCTGTAGCTGCTCTTTACTGTGGCTGTGATTGGCTAAAGGTTTGGCTCTTCTATTCTGATCGGTAAAATTTCTTAAATCCAGAGTGAATGCACAGAGGAATAAGAGCCAGCCTATAGTGGAGTTTGTATTTTGGATGTGATCAACTGCAGCCTACTATTTACTTAGGCGCAATCTCAGCAGCTTTACCCTCACTTTAACTTTTTGGCTTATTGACCTGGCTGAGAGGAAATTAACACAAAGAATAAGCCCATAACTCTTGTACTGTTTAATCAAGGGACTCCATGGAGTCTCTTATAGCTTCACTTGAAGGCAGAGCCCAACATTTTGGTTGCCGGTGGTGACAGTTGGATTGCTCATCGATGCCTCAAAATGTTTGTTGTTGCGATTGTGTGCACTCAAGGCAGACACATGCTGTGACCTTTGACTGCGGAGCAGTATGTTGTCAGCCTCTTTGTTACATTTTGAATATTCTTGTTTTTGAGCGTTTAGATTAAACAAATGCTATTTTATAAAGGATCGCAGCCTGTGAATAATTGCTCACCTTAAATGTTACAAAGTCACCTGGCTCTGCTGAACATTCAAAGGCCTCAAAAACACCATCTCCACTGGTTAATTTATCACTGCCAAACTGTTTATTCAAATGGCCTTTTCAAACAGCCACTGAAGCCCCAGTGCTTTGGCACATGTGTTATTATTGTACTGCACATCATTTCAGAGTGTGCAGTGCACAGACTGTATGGTGCGGTGGTGAAAAGATGCCCTAATGTGATCACACTAACAGATGAGTGAAGGTATGAGTGTAGAATGACCCCTGTGTGACCTCAGTGAAGAGGCTGTGCAGTTATGGTCTTTACGGGTCTAAAAACCTTGATGATCGTTCCATCAGAAACACAGAGAAGGCGCCATGGAGCAGGTCTGGAGGTGGATCTGGCTAAGTGCTTTAATTTAGTGTTTGTTGTTGACTGCGGATGGGTTCAGCGACAGCTCTGCAGCACACTGTCCTTTGGTGCCCCCTGTTGGGCAGTGGAGTGATTCAGACCGAGGAGTGCCACCATCTGATAAAGACTGGTCTTTTTAAGGATGAGATTGATGCTGAAGTTTGAGTTTTTTTAGAAACTGTAAAAAAAACTGGTTGGGTTTTGATCTGATTAGTTTAAGGAGAAAAATGAAAAAGTAGATCGTGATTCTTCCTTAAATGTTTACTTTGCGGTAAATAAATTCACACTGTTTTCTATGTGTCTTGTTTCCTGTCTCTTCTCTGACTATTCTATTTATCCTTTGTTTATTACAAAGTATTAAACAAATACAAGGCTGTAAAAGCAGAATTGACTCTGGTCTCTGTTGTATTTTTGTTCCTGTCTGTCCTTTGTCCTATTTGTATTCTCCATAAAACACATGGAGCTGATTGTTTTCTGCTCTGGGGGGATTGAAAGAAGAAAAATATGAATCATTTTTCAGTCATTAAATCTAAATCTTGCCTCTGTTTGTTGTATTATGTCTGAGTAAAGGTTTTAATACTGTACATCAGTTGTTCTTGTTTATTTTATCACTATTTGCACCCAGAAAGCAACCTGTCCAATCCTCTGTCAAAGTATTCAATACAGGGTTGCACTAATCAACATTAAAATGAACCTAGAGAGAAAATGACATAGGCTAAATGAGATAAGAACAATAGTGTAAAATGGTAATTACACATACTTCTAATTGCTTGAATTATTGGCTTAAATTATAGAGTTTGTTGTCTTCATAGAGAATAAGTAATTCCCTGTATTTAAGCCATCTTCCAAAGTACCAAAGATACATTTTAAATCCAGGCTCATATTTACAGAACATACTGATAATTCTTAGACAGTTATGTACTAATATGGACAGGAAACAAATAGATTTTTACTAATTACAAAAACAATATTATATATTTCTTTTATTCCAAGAATCTATTTTGCACGTGCCTGTCTGTTGGGGTGTTGAATTTCACCCACGCATAGTTTGTGAAATTGCCCCATCTCGTCTGTCCGTGTGTCCCGGTGGTTTGCTCCTCAGTCCAGCAGGACCCCAGGGCCCTGACCGAACCGCGAGGCTGTAGTTACACATCTCCACCTCTAGAGGGAGCACGCACATCTTGGACACACACTTTTCTATGCCAGCCCCATGATCCTGTGCCACATCGTGTAAGTGGAACAAACTCCAAATCAAACAACCGAAAACTAACATTATTGACTGGTTTTGGGTACAAGAAAATATTCAAAGTGTAATTACTAGACTTTTAGTGGAACCAATCATGTTCTCCAAGCAGTTTGTCCTTTTACCCACCTGCTTTCACCAGCAAAGAGTAGGCTATATTGGCTAAGTAGAACTGTTTATCTGATTTCACGCTATCTATTGCAGTAATCTGTATTTGCTAAACTGTTAAATTACCGTATACTGTAATTGATAGCACTAACTTAAGTAATGCATTTCTCTGATTTGATTTCACTGATAGGTACAACTTTCTCGAGGGCGTCCCAGAAGTCTGCAGTGAAGTTCAGTACCAGCAGTCACCAACAGAGGACGCAGGTACAATGAGCTCTCTGTTCCAGGGCCTTTTGAGCCATGTCAGCAGCATCTTATTTAGAGAAGACCTTGTAACCTCTCATCCAGGAGAGATAGAAAGTGGGATTTGCACATTGAGTTTGCAAGTAGGTCATAATATGAGCTCAATTCTGCTTATTTCAATTGGTTTTGTTATGATGAACCAAAACAGGCTCAATAGACATCAGAATGCTAATTAAATATAAACTTAAAATAATAGCATAAAATAAGGCGTTAGAATAAAAAAATAGACTTTGATAAAATATACTTTATGGACAGACTAACAGTGCAGGCCTATCAACTGGATTACACATTGAGGCATTATTGTAAACTTGTTTTTTGTTTGTTTGTTTTTTATTGGAATATAAAAAAATCCAACAACTATAAATGCATATCAAATAGGCTAATATTCGGTCCAATTTTACTTTCCATCAAAGATAAGCTATCAGTTCCTCTCTGCACCTCTTTTTCTTCAGTACCACCTCCTAGTACCTAACCTAACTCTACAAATTTCAGTTGGATTACATGTTGAGACATTATGGCAAATCCTGGAACCAAATATAAATCTTAAGAAAAGTCAAACAAAATAACAATAAATCAATAGAAATCAGTTAATACTATGTCTAATTTTACTTTCCATCTTAGTTTAGTGTTGGTGTTCCCGTATCTCTCTCCATCTCTCCATCTCCTCCTTTTCAGTCCCACCTCCCCCTTGGTCTGTCTGGGTGAGTTGTGCAGAAAGACATCTTTATACCTGGGGTCAAATTCCTCCTAATTTCTGCTTCACAAACGTCAATTTGCACTGGCTGAATGTTATTGCTCTCGCTGCATAAACGATAGCCTGTTTGAAGTCCCTTTGCCCTGCAGTGATATGGGCTCCTGTGTGGCAGAAGTACCCCACACACAGTTAATACAGACTGCTGTTGAACCTGTGCAGACAGAGGGCAGATAGAGGCAACGCTATCCATGGGTTTCAGAATAACTCAAATGCTTTCAAAATGCGAGGTGAAAAGTACTCAAAATGGCACCTGACAACACGAGGCTGTGTCAGGTGCTGTGCTGCTTGTTTCCTTTGAACCCAGGGATGGTGTGATCTCAAATTTAACACTTGCAATTAAAACGTTGATTTTGCGCTTAAAACAATTATTGACAATAGCAAAACTCAGTCACATTGTCTAACCAGATATATTTTGCAGCCAATTTTTAAATATTTTAATTACATAAAACTCAGGTATTGCTTTTTAAAATGACATTACATTCTAGTCATACTAAAATTACAATGAACTGTTGCACTAACACTGCTCTTTTAAAAATATTGAATGAAAATAGTATAAGGTAGAACAGGTTTTGAATTAGTCAAGTGACATTTCGCCAACACCAAAACCAGAAAAATACAGAAGTAGGAAGGGCATCAGGTGTAAAACATTTTGTCATATTCTAATCCAGGAATGCTACAAGATTATTTGCCTAAATCAAAGGCTTGACTTTTCGTTTTCACGTTTTCATCCAATTTACTTGTAGACATAAAACCAAATTTCCCTTTAATTATTGCTAATCTATTTCAAAATAAGAAATGGAATGACTTGCAACATTTATAAAGCCAAATTACTGGCCAGTCTCTGTCCCCATGTTCTTTCAGCCGTAATAACATGGTAGGTTTTGGGTATACAGAGGCCATTTTCGAGCCAGGGTACACTTAGATTATTGCTAGTCTCTTCTAAAGAGGCCTAAATGTGGGTTAACTGAAAAAAGAACATGCAATTGTACATTTGGCTGCAAGTAGCCATCACGTATTCATCCAGTATGGAGTCCATCTTGGCCAGAATTATCCATTTAGAATTATCCTGATTTGTGGTAATTCGTTTGATATCACGTCCACCACCTGCTCGTCTCAATGATGATTCTATTACTATGCCTGGAATGTTCCACATTGTGGCAAAAAATATTTATCTACATAAAGACCAGGCTAATTTAATAAATGCGAGATAGAGATGTTTAATGCCATACTGCGGAACATCCCAGGCAAACCAGTAACATCTCTATGAACTAAATCCTGAATTGATTTATGATCGCCCCACTGCGTGTCTTGTACTTTCATTAATTAATCAGTTTTATGTGCGTGTGCCAAGGGGATTTGAGAGACCTAGAAAGTGTCTTAAGAGGAAATGAGCCAAGGGAGGGCCCAGCGCAGACTGAGGAAAAAGGCGTGGAGTATTTTGATTCTGGAGCATCATGATTTATCAGCGACTCTGTGTCACGTGTGGGTTTTGTTCATGTACAAAAGCAGATAGGAAGCAGTTCGAATCAAAGGACACAGCTAAAGGCTTTGATGGTGCAAAGAAAATGAAATGGTTTACTTTTCCTGACCTAATTAACTCTTGTTGTAGACACAATGACATATGGCACAGATCTGTGCCAGTGATGTAAAACTATGGGAGCTGAAATTAAATTATTAAAGGTGCAATTATAGAGTTTGGATAACTATATAGCTAACTTTTTTCTGCCCACAATGATTGTCTGCATGCTACATTAGACCACTTTCAATGTTTCAAAGCCACCAAGTTGGAAGATTTGCCAGTTTTGTTCATACTTTAGGTTGACACAAGAAAGTAAAGCCTATCCGTCTGCACAAACCTACTGTCTATTCTTTAATGATTAATAAAAAACACATGTCATTAATTGAATACTTCTTGTTTTGTTTTCTATAGGACTCCCTTTCTGATGTAGTCACAGGAAATTATCAAATATTAAGGTAAGGTACTATTGTTCCTGGTCCATCCTTGTGCTACTGGGCGACCTGTCAGGGGCCCCATCTCCAGGATTTTAACCCATTCCCGCAGTGCATTCACTTGATAATTTGGCATAGAACAACAATTCAAATTCTAATGTAACTCTATTTACTTATCATAGCTGTCTAAGTTTCCCTTGTATGTATCAGTAAAGTTTGTCTGACTATTCATCAGGTTTCAGCTTCCTGTTACATGTGGCATTTTGAAGACTTCGCCATCGAAAAGATAAAGTATAGTTTTAAATGGTTAATTACTATGGCAACAGTCCAGATTTGTCATTAATGTGAAACAAGTGGATAGCTTGTGATCGAGCCAAAAGTCTTCCCAGATTGTCTTGCTTTATTCTTATGTATCAATAGTCCTTTTAGTCACATGTCCAGCTCTGTCCTCCCCTGCCATGTTTCTAATAACTCAGGTTTCTCTCTACTGTACGGAGCGCCAGGGCCCAGGTCTCCGCAGCTTCCTGTCTCACAAAAGACCCCTCTGTTTCCACCTTATGTTTCTTCCTCCGAGCCCACCCTACCCCCTTCCTCAACACCCCAGTGGTACATTCCCTCCTCTCCCCTGGTGCATTCCTTTTTGACCTCGGACGGCTGAGGAGTCCCTCTGTCACTGGGCACAGCAGCAGAGAAGGATGTTCATTTTTACTACACCTTACTGCAGACTATGTAGAAATCTAGGGCTGCTTTGACTCTGTTAGTTTAGATGTAGTTTCCAAATGTAGCCAAAAGTACTCATCTTTTCAGTGGTTAATATTTAGCGCAGCACAGGTGTTAGGGCTGGGCAATATATGAAAAATCAACATGTCTCTCCTCATATTGTTCACAGTTTTTTTTATTTAATTTTAATTTTATAAAAAACTAATAAAAATGGCTTTCAGTATGAATGTCTTGAACTTTAACAAGACAGACTTTTACTAGTTGCAATTTGAAACTAAAAAAACAGTAACATTTCGTCTGAACCACATGTTGGCGGTAGGACCTCTCACATAAAAAGACCTATATATATCATTGAAGTTAGAAAGTTAGAAATCACTGAATCTCGAGCTTGATTTCATTGATTGCCCACAGGTTCAGTTGCTCAGTAATTTAGCTGTTTTGTAGTCAGTTGCCTTCATAGCCTTCCTAGCTGCATGTTATGAATTGGCTAGGCTATAGTAAGTGTCTTGCCCAATGACACAACAACAAATCGCTTTGTGTAACGTTATATTTCCGGCTTCTAAGATCAAAACACACATTGTTTTGATCTTTCACTTTCCTCGCTGTCCTTCCCCAGTCCTGAATCAATATGGGAAATCCCTGGTACAATGTCATTGTTTGTAACTTTGTCTAAAGTTAGATTAATTAGACGAGATCTTTTTTTTTCATATCGCCAAACCTAGTAGTAAAATTTGTATCATTGGCCCTTAATAAAATTGCATACCCCACTTCTTCATAGGACAGACAGATTCTTGGTCCTAAGCTGACCTGAGTTCACAGCTGCTCCTCTGGCACCTCCACTGTTCCTTAAAGTGGTCGACTGCACAGAGTAGAGCAAGGTGTCACTCTAGTGCAAAGCGACCCACCTGACCTTCAGCTCAACCCCAGAGTCCAGAGACCAGACCGGGTCAAAGACAGGCGTCGCTGCCCTCTGCCCAACCGGCCTGCCTCCTCTGGTGCGCCACATAGTTTTTGTCTTTCATCCCGCATTACAAAAGACTTGTTTGTACTGGTTAAATAACCCAAATGATACTAAACAGTTACTTGCATTTAAATATATATGAAGTTCATATTTGTTTTCTCTTTTTTTCCAGTTAAAACTCAGTCCTAAATTGGTCAGGTGGATGAAAAAGTTAAGCAATCTGTATATGCAATGAAGAAACAATTGGCTGGGATGTTCCACAGTCTGTCTCATTGCAAGTAAGTAGACAGGTCAATTCATATTTAGGTACTTACTTTTTGAATTACAATATATCACACATGTAATCCAGTCTGATCAAATGTAATATCCACTGTTCAAATAACAAAATATAGAGCACAAATAAAAAAATTATTGACATAACAACAACCGTACAATATATATGGACTTTTACAGTTTACAAATTTGCAAATTCATACGCCTAAATGATAATAAATATTAAAATGCTAATCTGTCCAAATAGAAATGTATTTTCAGGTTCTGTTTTTGAGATAAACCAGTAAAATGCAGAAAAAATATATAAAAACAAATAACTTTCTTTCTGTCGCCACACTCATAAACATGGAAGTCTTTTTATGTGCTTTTTTGGTGACCTCCTTCACCAGACTCACCTATAGCCTTCACTTTGAGCACAGTGACATTTAGGCTGCTCTTCACTGTAGCGCTCTCCCTGTTTACTCAGCTGTTTATGACCTCAGTTTGGAAAATACAGAGCCTTTTGGACACAATTATGTTGTCAGCAAAGTAAGTCCCACCCTGTGTTTCAGGTATAGACAGGGACTTACTTTATAAATTCGGGGTAGGGGGCACGTGTATTGTTGTGACTGCTACATCCGCTTCAAGCCTTTTCTGTGTATTACCTTAGTTTAACCAAAAATGTTGGATGTCTCTCCCCACTCTTTATTTCCATTTAGTCCCATGCATTTACGCTTTCCTGTCCAAAAAACAGACAAGCAATAAAAATACAAGCTTAAGTTAAATAATTCATTCATATTTTATATTATCTATCTCCATGGAAACAAGCAGATGACACCACCAGGCCAAGTTACAAGATCTGTGGAGGAAGATAAATGCTTTTAATGCCATACTGTGGAACATCCCAGGCAATAATGGGTAAGCAGTTAACAGCCCCTTCTCCGGAAAAGTTATACCGTTGTGGGATCCTGCAGCCTTATCTAATAGAGATATGGTATGAAATGTTTTTAACCACCGTTAATTGGTCAGATACATACATACGATATGCTTAATCCTCCATGTGCCCATCCCAAACTCCTCACTTCTCTTTTTTCAAATCTCAAAGTGCAAATACGTTCAAGCTGCTTCTCCCGTGCGCCCTCCCCTCGCCGTCGTCCCTCTTTATCAATGGTGCTCATTCATTGCCTCGTAGCCCTGGCATGCCTCTGTGCCCCCCACCACCAGCTTGCTCTCTATTCATTCCTGTGATTTTTTTCCCCCTGGTTTGTACCTTTCCATGGTCTCCACCCAGACCGCCTTTCCCCCAAGCGAACATACGAGCCCTATCTCTCTCTTGCATCTTTTAGCAGGCCAGGTATATTAGGGATTATAAGCAGCAAAGCCAGACACAGGGTCATTACAAGATTAGGCAGTTGAAATAATGGTGCTGTTACATATTGAACCACTCACAAAATGCCAAGTTTAGCTTTTTGAAATCTAGTCACTCATGTTATCTTATAGCTAATGACATAGTAATGGGCTATACCAGTATTTATAAATATATTTTTCCATGCCGCTATGTCTTCTTATCACCCAATACCATAACCTAAAACAAGCAAAATAGGCTAATCCTCCAGCTAAGGTAGTCCTGACCAAGCCTAGCTCACAATCTGGAGATGGGTCCCCAGGCTCTGCACTGAGACGCCCACAGCTCCTGACAGAGGACACATTTTCTTATAAGTAGTATTCTATCTTAACTCTAATCTTAACCAGTTTGTAGTGGGCAGTAACTGTGCGTCAGAATTCAAGTCTGGTGCATTCTGGGATTAGCCTACTGTGTGTTTAAGGGTTGTGGTGGAGGTTTCACAGTGAAAGGGCCACTCACGGATTGGAGAAGTGGAATTTTAGTCCTCCTCCTCTGTTAATGACCTAGTTCACAGCCAAATTTAGCCATTTTACACAGGTTACATGGCATGAAAGGGAAAGTGAGTCTCATAATTTAAGATTTAAAGAACGAAATACGCCCTACTTGAGCTTTCTTTTCTACTAGTCATGATAAAAACCTCATTCATTTTGATACACTGGCAACTATAATCCATCCTCTAGTTGAATTACCCTCTCACTAAGCTATTTAAATTTTCTTTTATTGCAAAATCTTAAGCCAGTATTTTCTTATCATTAGTGTAATTTTGTCCATTTACAAAAATTACCTTTCTTTTTCAGAGTTGCTGCTTAATGTGAGTTGGCACGCAAAACTCACTCTCTCTAGACTCAGCTGTGCATTTAGCTCCCTCTCCTCCCTCTCCTCTCCTCTCTCTCCTCCCCTGCGTCACCTCTTGTCTGCTCCCTATTTTGAGACATGTGGTTAACTGGGCATTTTTTGTGACCGCACGAGAATCACTGACCCATTCTTTGTACAAATCCTCTTTTCACCTGGCTCTTCTCTCCTCCTCCTCCTCCTTCAGACCAAGCCCCTCCTGAGCTTATGTTTATCTATAACGCACACTCTTTGACCCTGCCGTGCTGGTGGTACTGGTCCATGCTTTCTCCCTCTTTCCTCCCAGGCAGCGCGACCCTGCTCTGATCTATTTCAGTGTGTTGTGGCTAGCAGGGTGTGTGCACATTTGCAGCCCTGCCCAGTAAAATACAGACTTTTCAAGGAAGTCAGCAATATAATATGGCCGCTTTATTGTAATTACAAGGTTCCCCTTTTGGAAATACCTCAGAGGGGAGCTGCCCACATGCACTTGTAGAGTCCATTCACCAGTACCATCTTTTGTGGGTCCCTATGTCTGATTAAAGTTGCATCATGTAACTTTTCTCATGGGGGGTCTGTCAGCTGCTTGTTTCCATGGTTGCTTTGCCTGGAATGCCCCAGTTTGGCATTAAACTTATCTGTCTTGGATTTATTTGATTACAGGCTTTTTCTTAGCTAAACAAATTACCTTTAAAAACATGCATTCTTACTGCATGGGAGTGAGCTCACCTATCCACAGACTTGACCTGTAACGTGTCCTGGTGGCACCAAAAGGTTGTCTCCATGGAGATAGGTAAGTTTAATGCCATACTGTGTAACATTCCAGACAAACCAATAACATCTCCATGGAGACAAGTTACATAGTGCAACTTTAACTTTGAGTCACAAACATCATATGGAAGACAGTAACCACCTGAAATTAAAAACTGATGTAATTTTGAGCTTTCTGATTGGTTAAAGTGTCAGAAATTCTTTTGGTGGGTGGCCACGTCTCAAGAGCTGGGCAATCCATGTGGTCAACCAATACGCTGAGCCACAGTACTGTATTTATTAATATAAAGAGGGATGACACCAGGAAAACCATACCAAAATGCAGAGCGGGAATAGACTTAATAGACGTTTCCTTTTCATCAAATGGAAGCACCTGTCTGGAGTACTATTCTTGCAACAGCCTTGGGTTTTAAATGGTCACTTGGATTAGCATTATATCTATTTAAAATGGGTGAAGTCATGGGGCATTGGTCGAGACATATGTGCATTTCTCATTCTGTGGAATTTGTGGCACCTCCATAAACTAGACACTGCAGATTGTGAGAAAGCACGATGGCAAGATGTGGAATCGAATGAGGCTGTGGGAATCATTGAGACTACTTAGCACCAGGAAAGATTTTAAATTGTAAATCATAATTTTAAAGGTGCACTCTGCCACTTTTCTGCATGTCTCCATGGAGATGTTATTGCCTAGAATTTTTCCACAGTAAGGTATTAAACTTCTGTCTACATAGAGACAAACAAGTGACGCCACCAGACCAAGTTACAGGCCAGGTCTGTGGAATTGGCAGCCCTCTCACGGTAACAATACATTTCTTTTGTATATCAATAAGACACCTGTAATCTCATAAATGCAACAGATATATTTAATGCCATACTGTGAAACATTCCAGGCACAGCAAGAACATCTCCATGGAGATAAGCAGGATAGCGGTCATGGTCAGAATTAATTGAGTTCATTGCTGAAAATTGTACATTCACGTGCAAATCCTAGCACAGACACATACCACAAATGTCCCTTTGGGTGTCTCTTTTTACAGCTTGTGGCATCTACTTTCAGAGTTTGAAGAGGCCAGATCCAAACACTCTGTCCACAAAAACACTCTGTGTCTACTGAGTCCAGGAAGCCAAAATAAAAACCATGAGCTGCCCCACCGAGGAAGCATTTCCTGGACGTGACACTGAAAGTGAGTCTGTACAGCTTTCAGCAAAAGAATATCAAGTGAAAGTATCTACATAGGACTGGGTGTTTCATAATTTGGGGGGTACCGGTATTTATATGATACCTGTGTCTTTGATACAAGTATTTGAATCATACCTTTTTGGTACCTATTCCTGTATTCATCATCTAGAACCACAAAACAGAATAATACGTTTCATAAATTCCATATAAAACTAATTTTATCATTAATTTGTGGTGACATTGTCTTTTAATGTCCTAGAATGTTCTCCCAGGACCCATCTGGCATCAACACTTTTATTTTTGGTACCAATTATCTCTTTTGTACCCTTTAATAGTACCCAGCCCTAAATCTATAGTTATATTCTATTCAAAAGGCATCTTTTAATTTATTTATAGTTTGTTTTTTTTTTTCCTTTGCTTTAATGAAAATATATAAGAGCAGGTGAATATGAGCAGCTTGGACAATTGCCAGTGAGTCATCAGACTAACACTTACACTAGTACAATATAAGGTTTGACGCAGTGTTGAGTTTATGCAATTACTTTTACATTCTTTCACAGTTACTTCTGGACATAAACATTTTACAGATTAGTACATCTGTACATTGAACCACATGAGGACAAGTAAAATTCATACAGACACAGAGATCACCTCCAATACCTGTACTAATATATATAACATTCTGCTTGGAGTATTAAATAGATTGCTGATGAAAGCTTGTTGGATTCAGCTGACTGATTGAGGGCATGAAGAATGATCACGTACATGTTTCTCCTTCTAATTATTTTGCACACATGAAAGCTGCTCTATGAGAGGGCTGTGCAGTTTTTTTTTCCCATTTGGCATCGTCATGTTTGCAAAGCTATGGGTTCTGCCACTGAACAGTAGCCAAAACATGATTGACATATTTTAAGCATCTCTTTTTTAAACTTCTGCAGCTGTATGTATATATTATGGGACCAGAGGCTTTAGGTTCATAAAATTACAATGTATAGAAAGTAAAATAGAACAACTTAAACTTAGCAAAGAGATCACAGTGCCTCTACTGCAGTTAAACAGTTTTGGAAAGTCTCTGATTATTCAGAAAGTACAAAGTGGTTTAATAGTGTTAAAATACTTACAGCTCTATGTATGGAAACTTTTATATTGCATGTTCTACCTTTAGTGGCTCTTGAAAGTTATTTAAAGAAAGAGCAACCAAAAATTAGAAGAATTACTTTAAAACAGTATTACATAATAGAAGTAGTTTTGGGAAGTAACTGAATACATGTACCGAGAATACGTACTCTGAATACTGTTTATGAGTAACTGTATTCCAGTACAGTTACTTTTTCATTTGGTAGTATTCAGAATACAGTTACTTTTCTCAAACCAAAAGAATACACTGCAGTACTCGATCACACAATTTAGGCTTAACCAACGGTGTAACAAACATAAAGCTGTTTTTAATCCTATAATGCATTTTTACACTGTAATTTGAATGCAGCTCAGTGTAAACTATTCTAAAGTATTCAGAATACAATAGTCTATTGGCCCATGTGTCAGAATAAATTACAAAGTATGTTTTAATGCAGATATTCAGTATTCTGAACTATCGTTCCCATCACTGGAAGTAGATCTAAAACATACACACGTTCAGTTCAAGCATTAGGGGACTTTTGACTACAGAGAACTACAGTAATTAATATTATTATAATTAATTTTGTAAAGTTTTTGATTGAAGCCCCTCTGTGTAACTTTTAGCCAAAAACATAAAAGATATAAAGAAGAATGTTTTTTATGTTTTTATTACACAGAAAAGCATAGAAAAACATGTGTCCTTACTGTGACCGGGCTTGAATCGTCACAGCTGACTCTTATTTGCCCTGGAGGAGGACCTCCACTGGGAAGATTCGGTCCAAATTTTCTTTAAAATAATATTTCTTATAAAAAAGTGGGATTTCTTTAAAAACATGTTCAACTAAATGTAAATGAAAACTTGCTGATTTTAATGCTGGGGTGAGTGGCCCAGACAGAGACATTGCAGTGAGTATTCAGTTTATAATGTCACCAACTCGCCATGTTAAAACACACCTATGTTTAGTCTGCTGTCCACAGAGCATTTCTTATCTACCATTTAGCAACCCAGTCTCTTCAGCTGCATGTAGACACTTAATTAGGACTTTCTTCTTGTAGGTCTTGTGCTTAGTTTTACCAAATGCACTAATGACTCAGAATTTGTGAGTAATATTTCACCACTGCTATATGCCCAGGCTTTGTAATTTTCTTAAATTTGTCAATGTAGATTAGTAACATCAGTGTCAGTTGTATAAAAGGCAGATTTATACCTTTGTGGAATCAAATGCAATGAAAAGTGAGTGAGTGGTAAAGAAAATCAAGGGATAATTATGGTTAATTATAGCTTCTGGCTGTGGAGTCAAACTAAGTGTCTCGTGTGTTCACTCTGTACATTTATGACACAGACAAAATTGCTTTGAAAAATGTAAGAGACCATTGAAGTTTATGACAGATAGACATGTAAAGGTATGGTATAGGAATGTCTAAGAACTGAGTACCTCCTTTTACTTATAATTGACTGTCTATAGTCTAACAAAGCCACTTTTGCACTTGGAGTCAATTTGCATTGACTTCATAATACTGTCATAAATGTTCATTTATGTTCAGTACTTCATTCTGTGGATGACTCCTCTCCCTCAATTTCTTCATTTCTTCCTGTACTGGTGCTACTTGGGACAACCAATCAGAATGCTGATCTTATTTACGAAGGCTACAGCTTTACACGGACAGAGCACCCATTGGCTGGTTAGTCAGTCAATCCGAGCCCCTGCTCTGAGCTTTAATAATCCTTTTACCTTGCACATGTTCATATACAGATCGTTATTTATGCATAAAGAAGTTATAAGTGATCAAATAATGACAACCAGAAGTTTATTGTCCACAGACCCTTTTTAAAATTATGATTCGTTTTGCAATGATTCATTTCGACGTCTTAAATTTCACTTTTAGAAAGTCCCACTCTATGGCTAGACTTGCAGACATAAGTTCCATGTTCAGTGTCACACTATTCAGGGACTGAAAAGGCTCATAGTCAAGAATTATCTACCACTGTTACACCTGTCCACTCTGTCGACCTGTCGAGGTCTGCCTGTCTAACGAGGCGTTACAGAAACTCGCGCTGGTCACGCATCTGTAGACGTGAAGGGCACGTTTATTACGCACGCCCTCTACCTCCCTCTCCTCTCGTGCCCAAGACTCTCTACGCACACACACGCGCGCGCGCAGCTCTTGTCCGTGGGAGAAAGTGAAGAAGGGGAGAGGGAACGAGAGAGGAGGGAGAGAGTGTGATCCCAGGTCTCTCTCAGCGGCTCTCTCCACTTTGGGTCCATGTACCCAGTCTGACTCAATGGGGCTTTAGCAGTACGGGGTACACGTTAAATAAAGATATATTCACCCCGAAGCCCTTTTCGTGTTTCGGTCTCGTGCGTCTCCTCAGACACCGGTGACACATCCAGGACCGTCTCCAGAGGTGTGTGGCTGTCCGCACCTCACGGAAGGGTCAGTCGGGTCCCTCTCGTCGGCTGGCTTTCTGTGAGCGGATACTTTTCACACTAACAGCTTGAACAGACCGGCAAACTACTGCAACACTATGGATTTTAGAAATTGTCCCTTCCGAAAGAAACGGAGACCATGGTTTTTGGACTTCTCATCTTTTGCCTTGGTAACCGTGGCCCTCTCTGTTCTCCAAACGACTGTGGCTCGTGCAGGTAACGCTTCTCTCACAATTTTTATTTTAGCTTTTATGTTTCAGACTAGAGCAGTACAAATGAAGCCTTTTTCCACTTGTGAATGCCTTTTAGTGTGGTATCTTCTTATGCGTAAAAGCTGCGTAAAAGTCCCGGCCATAGTTTACTGCACCTGACACGCTCAATTTTCCTCAGAAAACGCTGAGGCGCGGGCTCATCAGGGATCAAAAGAAACACCAAAATGCTGATTTTGCCGTAGACCGTTTTAGGTTGTCTGTTTTAGGTAACTGCATAGTATTTAAATTATAATGAGGAGCAAAAATACTTGGCATTGCACTTTTATAGAATCCCAAGTCGATTCGGATACCGCAAAAACATATCCATAAAACTACCATTAGTTAAATCGTTTTGTGGCTAATTTTATGGACATGTGCTTGGATAGACATCGTACTGGCGTTGACAGTCCGTTGAATCAGAGGCTATTTTCGTCGGCAATTTAGCAAATATTGAGTTTGGTGTTTGGCTTTAGGATGCCAATGCCTGTACTGGCTATTATTACAGTAGGCCTATAGTAGTTTAAAGTGACCCGGGGCCCTGCCAGATGAGACTGTAAGGTGTATGGATGTTTACCAGCGCAGCCTGTGCACCTTCCAGCGCTGCCCCTGGTGGTCCAAGGGGAGGTACCATTTTTTCCTCAAATACACTTTTGCAATTTTAGTTTAAAAAAAAAAAAAATTTGATGGATTTATTGCGCCCCCTAGTTTTCAAGTTTCAAGCTTGGACTTAACTTCTGTGAATGACCACTAGAGATCTATTTAGTCATTTTATACCCATTAAATATTACTATTTGGTTATTCTGGCTGCCCTCTGACAATAATAATAATAGATATAGTGAAACAGTTCCAATGGTCTATTTTCATCGGGTTGCACATTTTACATTTTCTTAAGATTGAAGTTTAGACTAGTCCTGAATAGTAATCAAGATATTTCTCCTTCCTGATTTCTGCAGTCTTGGTCATCATTTGGCCTCGCATGTGTAGTCAGACTTAGTGGTAAATTCACCTTCCCTCCTGTGTGTATTTTGGAGGTAGACATTTTTACTTTGCATGAAAAGGTTATTATGTCGTGGAGCACCTCAGTGAGTGAAAGCATTTAGTGTCCCCTGTCTATGTGGGCATTATACAGTGCTGTTTGTATGAGCCCAAAGCATAAGGAGAATTTTCCCGGTTTTGAGTCTGGAACGATTGGAACAAATGATCCTCTGTTTTCAGCACCCAATCTGTTTGGTTTTCTAAGCTAAGTAGTGAATACCAAACAAATATTTATATAAAAGGATACATTCTACTTTTTGGCATTTTAAAGTGCAGTATTAGAGTTTGGTTAGGGTCCGCTACTTGATTGTCTCCATGGAAATGTTAATACCTAGAATGTTCCTCATTATGGCATTCATCTTATCTCGCATTTATTCAATTACAGGAGTTTTTTTTTTGCTAAAAAAAAATACCTTGAAAATCATGCACTGTTACTGTGAGCGGGCTGGCCTCTTGACAGATCTGACCTGTAACTTGGCTGGTGGCATCACCTGCTTCTCCCGTGGAGATAGATAAGTTCAGTGCCATCCACCAGAAAAGTTAGTGCATCTTTAAACGTATGGCATTAGGCTTTTTCATGGTCATGCCAACTCTTTGCATTAGTTTTCATTTAAATCTTACAGTGACATTGATAAAGTAAAGGTGCAATGCTTTGTTTTGTCAATAATACATTTTTAGTAATACTTGATGTGTAGCTGTATTTAATGACAGTGGATTTAGTGCTAACCCTCAAACCAGATGTAGGTTCAAACCTCATCCAAGCTTATGCTGTCATTGGGTCAAGGGCACTTCACCTGTTTGTCTCCACTAATTTGAATTGTTGCAACTGGGGCATCTGGAGTAAAAACCTGCCAAACCCAGCTATTAGGGATGCTGCATGTCCCTAGAAACAGTACTGAATAAAATTAGCCATTGTTAGCCTCATAATTGAAATACCAATTTATAGAAATAAGCAGACAGCCATTGCAGTGTGTGAAAACCATGAAAGACTGGTTTGTGCAAAGGATGAGAGAAAATCTGAGGTCGATATTTTCTTGACATGGATGTTCCTCCAGCTTATTTCAAAGTAGCGGGCTCCTCAAAAGGCAGTCTGTCTGAGTTTGGCTAAACATAACATAACCTCTCTGCCTCTGTCCTGTGAATGGGGCTACTATCCGAGGTGCAGAGCAGGTCTTTGACGGCTCATTCCTGAACTGTATGGAAGTGTGTGGTATTTCAGGCTTCTGCTGGTCAGTTTGGGTAGTACTCACTTACATTTACTTGAGAAAAGTTTTGAAGAAATTGTACTTCTTTTTGAGTAGTTTTCATAACCATACTTTTACGCCTACTTGAGTAATGTTTTGTTTTAAATAACTAAGTAAAAGTACTGGCCACGCTTCTCACTGTGAAAAGCATTATATGGACAACATCTGTGCTCCTTATGCCTTACCATCAGATCTGTGCATTATCTCTTGTTTTGTCTGTCCAATTACATTACCCCATAAATCAGATTCATAGTTCATTGTCTTATCCACTGTGCTTTTGGAGTTGCCCAACCTAATATAATGGCAAGTGATGCAAGTTACAAAGCAACAATGGGGCAATGCTTCTAATGAATGGTAATGAGAAGTGATTAGTACAATATCGGGGACACTATTAAATGTGCCATTGCATCAGTATAGGAAGAATAAATTATCATAGCGGTTCTTCGAAAACAGATTTAGTTCTATCAGATGGTCTTGGGTGGGGCCAGTGGTCAAATATGGTTGATTTTCTATTTTGACATAAACATCAATATAAATCATGAAACTCCGCACATGGTATAGTTGAGCATTTTGATTGGCCAAATTTGAGACTAAACTTTTTAGGCTATTCGTTCATGGTCAGTTGTGTTGATAAGCCAGTTCAATGTACTGTCTTGACATTTATGAATCGACCTTTCACCTTCCTTGCAGTCAGTCACGCAAGTTTGTGCATAAAATATGAATTCCTGAAGTGAGACTAGACTAAAACATGAAAAACTAGCATTTACGATATAAAAATGTCTTGAAACTGCAATTTTGAGTTATGAACTACACGACCAGAGCTATCATCAAGTTGTAAGCTCATGAAACTCTTTTCTAGACACATCCACATTATGATTTCAGACAGAAGAAGCAGGCGAAGACACTGCTGACTTCTTCCTTGGTTATATAGCTGCTAGTTTAGTGGGTTTTGTGTGTGGATGGTTAGACGATGTTGCTTCGAGGCAATATGTTCAGAATGATGTACAAGTATGGTAGCTGTGTGTGCCAACTTTATAATGACAGACGTCTGTAAAAGATGCTATTCCGAGTCACTGTTATTTTGTTGCTCCAAAGAAGTCGGTGCAGGAGGGCGTGGGGCCAGATGTGAATTGTAATGGTTTAATGTTGAGAGGATCCCTTGTGTAGACATCAATGCTGCTTTTACAGTTAGCTCAGGATATGGTTTGTGCATTTAGCCTAGAAATGTTGTTTACTTAATGTTTTGTCTGTTACATCCAGACTAATTAGCAGAACACATACTAATGTCAAGGCCTAAAACTGAGACACACTTGCACACGCACTTCGGTTGGGTTTGCACGTCTTACGAGGACATTACATTGACCTCATTCATTTCTTTGAGACTGATCCTAAAAGCAGTTATGACTTACCTAACCTTAACCCAAACCCAAACCATAACCTATGTTAACCTGTATCTTTAATTTATGTTTTTGGTTCAATGAAAAATTATTTACGTTATGGTGACTTGATCTTTGTTCCCCTACGAGAGGCAGAACCCGTGAAGTGATTGTATTCCAATGTGATAATTACCACCGCATCAAAACTGGGACTAAGCTCGGAACTAAATCTGGACTAGACCAGGACTAAACTGGGCTTAAACCAGGACCAAACCAGGACAAGTTTTAGAAAATACAGTTCTACCCGGTGTCTAACCATTTTGGACCACCAGAGGGAGGGAAGTTATTGCATTCTGCCATAAACACTCACAAAGTCAGGAAGTGGTTTACTTTCTATATATGCTAATCAACATTTTGTCAGATGTGTGTGTGTGCTTGTGTGTGTGTGCGTGTGTGTGTGTGTGTGAACTTACTAAAGTAATTATTTTGTGTTCCTTCATTTTCTTCTGTCTTTTTCTGGTTTAGTTTTAGTTTTCTTTTTTAGTTTAGTCTAAGAATAATAACTTTTTAACCCTAATATTCATTGTATGTAGAACCATATTTATCACCTGAAATATATAGCGCTAATATGAACAGTAGATACAAGATGCTTCTAAAGACCTTTAATTATCACTCTTTCAGTCTTGTTGTTGCTACTGCTTTGGATTCTGTGATGGGGATTTCCAAAGAGAAACATAAAACATGACACTCTGCTTCCTCAGTGGTGTTACACATCTGTTAATTATACCTCTAGACTGAAATTGTAGCTCTGGCTAGACTAGACTTTAGATGTAGGGCATAAATGATGCCCACAGTGGTACATACCATATATACAGGTAAGATCACTTTCAAGTATAGTTTACTGTGACCAAGGGCTTGTGGTTTTGGCCTGTTACTTAATGCCACTGTTAGGAACATTTTAGATTTGTGAGGCAAAAAGTAGCCTACCTGAATGAAACCTAGATCTACAGAGAACTTGCAAAACAAAGATTTGTCTAAGATTTTAACCTGTTGCCTCTATGTCAAATCAGTATCATTGTTGTCTATGTCAATGCATAGTATGTTTGAAATTGATAAGTTTTCAGTAGGGCAATTAATCAAATTTAAATCGTCACAGATTGATTATAACTGATTATGTTAAAGGAACACTATGTACATTTTCTGGTGGAGGGTCTGCCACTTGCTTGTCTCCATAGAGATATTGCTTTGCCTGGAATGTTCCACAGAATGACATTAAACTGACTTATCTCCATGGAGACAAGCAAGCGACAGCATCAGGCCAAGTTGCAGGTCAGATCTGTGGAGAGGCAATTCCGCTCACAGCCAAAATGCAGGTATTTTTATCAGTAAAAACACATGTAAATGAATAAACGCAAGATAGATACGTGTAATGCCATAAAGTGGAACATTCTTGGCAAAGCAAGAATATCTCCATGGAAGCAG
>KN476161.1:0-21090 GCA_000787095.1 Periophthalmodon schlosseri
AAAATGTACTGTATTTTGCAAATGTGATTTTTTTCATTAATAATAAATCAACAACAAATTTATATTGAACTTTGACATCGCTCCAATGTGTCCTTTGTGTGTCCAACGTGCGTACTCAAAATAAATATAATTGTCTGAATAGGCTCCATGTCCTGTGCACTGTTAATAAAAGAATGACATAACATGCCTCAAGAGACATAATGGAAAGCTCGCACTATTACCTCATCTGTACAATATGCTACTGTGTCTTTAAGCTGCGTGCATCTCGTGTTATTGTTGTGATTTAATATGATAGGACAGCTTACAGGGCTGTCAAGGCAAAGCCAATTACACTGACAGAATGTGCACTTGCCAGGAAAGGGTTAAGTCTTTTGTTGATGAAGAATCTCCTTGGAACATGTTCTTGAGTCAGAGCTAAGTCACAAGTCAGAGCTAAATTAGCGGAGCTGTCGGCCGGCGTATGATGCAAAGATGAGAAAATATTTAAAGGTCCTCTGTAGACATGACATAACAAACAGGATCAGCTGTCAAAGAATGACTCAGCCCCAAAAAGTGCCACCGCGAATCAAAAAACTTGCAAAATAATGAAATTGCCTTCTATTTCTTTCTAAATGTTAAAGTAGCACTATGTAACTTTTCTGGTGGAGGATTTGCTACCTGCTTGTCTCTGTGGAGATGTTATAGATTCGCCTGGAATGTTTCACAGTATGATAATAAACTTATGCCTTGAAAAGCATGTATTCTTATTGTGAGGGGACTCGCCTCTACACAGATCTGACCTGTAACTTTGCCTGGTGGTGTCTCCTGCTAGTCTCCATGAAGATAGATAAGTTTAATGTTCCACAGAATGCCATTCTGTGGAACATTAAAAGCAAAGCAATGACGTGTTCTTGAAGACGAGCAGGTAGGGGACCCTCCACCAGAAAAGTTGCATTGTGTTAACCTGGTCCATGCCAGTTTGATATTTGTAGCACTCTGAGTGCTACACATTTATCTATCTGAAACAGCTCTTGCCGAATGCGATTGGGAAAACACAGAATCTCATGACGAATATTTGGAACTGACTGGCCACAACAGTGGATTTTAGTTACATCTAGTTGAGTGAAAACCACACAGACACAGACTTCCCTTTCCACGAATGCACAATGTGTTTCCCTCTGCATGTTCATTCCAAGCATTTAGTCTATAAATGTGGTCAAAGGTATTTTCAGTCAGGCCTACGAGAAACTGGTAAACTATGCAAGTTTCACTATTGCTACAATGGTTATAAATGTCTATGCTCCAATTTTCAAAACTGTATGTTTGTGGCATAGCCCTATTCAGAACACATGCTGTGTTTGGTTTTATTGGAACAATCAATGTGACAAGCGTCTATATGTAAGGCTTGGTATTAGTTCCCTCTCGTGGAGATTTCATGCATAGCACCCAAATAACTTTAATGGTCTTTAGTTTCAGTGAGAGTCATTTCCAGCCTTTGGGATTCAGGCTTGTTGAAGAGTTTTTATTTCGTATTAATTGGTCATGAAATTCGATAGCCCTAGGCTATTTAATAGGTTATATTTCCAGTAATACATTAAAGCTTAGACCTTTGCAGGTTTAGATATGACTAGTTCAGGGGTCGGCAACCCGCGGCTCCGGAGCCGCATGCGGCTCTTTTATCCTTCTACTGCGGCTCCTCGTGACTTGGGAAAATAAATTATAAGTTTAATTGAAGTGTATTTTATTTGTGTTAGTTCTTTTTTTTAATGTAGTTCTAAATTGGAAGATTGTTGTGATCTTGTAATATTAAAATAAAATCATATTTTATTTTTTTTTCGTCGCTCAAAATAAGCGTCACAGTCACGGAAGCCGGTGTACCCACCAAAACGTATTTGCAGGTGTAAGTCAACCTGATCTGGAGCTGGAGGTGGCTGACACAGCTGACAAAGATATGTGGGTGTCCAAATTCAAACGTTTGACAGAGGATCTTGAAGATGTTGCCCATCAGAAGGTCACTCTTGTTCAGAATCACAAATGGAGTGATACTGAGAACCTTCCAAGACCGGACAAACTCTGTCTAAAACATGGAATGCCATCCCCGACACCTACATAAACATGAAGAAATATGCATTTGGAGTCCTGTCGATCTCCGCTATTCTCCATGTTAAAAACAAACACCGCTCACGCCTCACAGACGACAGCTCAGTCCTGCGTAAAGATGAAAGTGACTTCAGCCCCGGTTTGCAGACGCTGTGCGCAGAGGTTCAGGAGAAGTTCCATTAACCAGGTGAAATAAATATTTATGCAGATATTTTACTTCATGGATTTCATAGGCAACACACTATAGTTGTTTATACAAAGCGTAAAGATTAAAAAAAACAAAAAAAACCCCCAATATATACAGTCTTATCGTCATTTTAGATGTGAAAAAGTTTTTGCGGCTCCCCGTGTTTTTTTTTTTTTCGTGGAAAGCGGGTCCAAATGGCTCTTTGGTGTTAAAGGTTGCCGACCCCTGGACTAGTTTATAACCAGAATGGTGTTTAATAGTAACGTTAGCTCTATTTTAGTCCTGTTTTAGACCAGTTTAGTAGGCTACAAATGTATTTTTTGAACAGCCGCCATGAAGCCAAGTTGACCTTTTCATCAAAGTGGTAGCCTAGGCCTACTATTTGGTAGGTAAAGTTTGAACACCAGTTGTCAGTTAAACAGCAGATTCTTCTCATTTTTAAATCATGGGTGGTTTAAGATAAAAAACAAAACAAAAAAAAACCAACAACGTGAAAAATTTCGGTTCAAACTGGCATAATTCATCAAAAAAGCCACCTGCAAGTTGATGAAAATGTTTGCACGCTACTTTTACACAGAGGTAGGTTACTGATTTCATTAAAGCTTTTTATTAAGCTAGTTTATTTATATTAGGAGTTGTTTTATTGTAGCGTTAATTACATTATAGTCAACTGCGACCGTTAGTTCGTCAGACAGGACGGTTACATGTGCGGTGAACCGTCAACGAACCAGCCTACACATATGGTAAAATTATTTATCCAAGTTAACCGCGCAACTTCTAAAAAAAAATGTCCTATTGCGCCCTCTGGTGTATCAATTAAGGTATTTGGTCACATAACTTCACACACGGCTATTCAGAATGAACCTTGAACTAAACATATATTAAGCAAATATATGTCTTTTTTAACAGTCAGATATTTTATTATTTATTGTTATTATAATGTATTAGTACTATTGCTGGATTTCAGATGGCATCGCAACATTTTATAGACCAATAACATTTGATGCAGATGGGGGGCAGCTAAAATGACTTAAAATGCAGATTTCTGTTGTAATACAGTGAGTTCTTGGGTCTAGTCAATAATAAAAATGATTAGGTTCAACAACTGTGGATCTTTTGGAAATTTCATGGCAAAGTACAATGTAATCAATAGGATAAAACGGCTCTTGCCCCCCATCTAGCAGTATGAAATCATCACAATTTAGCATCTGAAAACAACCAATTATTAACTATTTCAGTCGACAATTTACGGAGTGTCTGTGAACGCGCCAGCCGTAACCAAGGTGATGACGCTCCGCTCCGTTGCCAAGGCATTCTCAACGCAAACACAAGCTAGCATCATAGCACTGTTAGCCACCCCGGTCACCTCGCTGCTATGATCAAACCGTGCTAAATCTGTCCGCGTATCCACGTCGCCATTACGGAGCATCAAACCGAAACATTAAACGTGCTTAATTCTTCCGGTAATCGTTGTTGTTAACTAGCCACGTTTCCAAGCTAGCTAACTCAGTACAGCTCACGTTAGCATCACACAGCCACCATGGTAAGTATTAAACCGGTTGCTTTTATGCACCAGAATCATACAGGTTGCAAAATGTGTGTTCTGTGTTTCCCCAGTTTGAATGAAAAAATGAACAAAAAGCATGCATTCATCTTGATCACACTGTAAACCAACGTGGGCTCATGCATTGTAGGCCTATAAGCTTGTGGAAATCTCCTTTACGTTAATTTAGCAGATCGGCTAATTCTGTGCATAAGCTACATGGTATTCTGTCGGTTTTGTCTATTTGTGGTTGTAAATAGTTTTTTTCTCTCCGTGCAGGCTGATTTTGGGTTCAACGAGCACCACCAAAATGAAATGATAAATTACATGAGGTTTGCACGTTCTAAGAGGGTCCTCAGACTCAAGACGATCGACTCCTGCTTTGAAGAACTCAAGGACAGCAGGTAACGTTTCCAAAAAAAAAAAAAGATTCCAGCCTGTTATTAAAATGTAATTAAAATGCAATTAATGCTGTAACTTAACCTCCCAGATACTCGCCACCATCTGCCCCTATTTGTGTTCTGGTGTGGGATTATAAGAATGAATATGAAATATCTACATTTAAAGGTCCACTGTGTAACTTTTTGGGTCTGCCACCTGCTTGTCTCCTTGGAGATGTTATTTCTTTGCCGGGAATGGAGACAAGCAGGTGACGCCACCAGGGTACCCAAGTTACTGGTCAGATCTGTGGACGGGTGCTGTGTTTTTCAATGTTTTTTAAGCAATACAAACACCTGTAATTGAATAGTGTCAGAGACGTTAATGCCATACTGTGGATTATAGCGGGCAAAATAATAACATCTTCATGGAGACAAGTTGCAGCTTTAAGTTGATTATGAACAAGTAATGAGCTTTGTGTGCACTGTGAACTGAATCTTAATTTTAATAACAAATCTAAATGCTATTACTATATATTTTGTCTATATTGCTGTATCACACAATATCACCACACAATATCCTCTTTTTTATTTAATGGAATTTTAATATAAACTTTGCATGTACAAATAATGCAGATTACTAACTTAATCTGGTCTTCTAATTTAATAACTTAATCTTGTTTTCTAAATAAAAAGTAACAACAAAATCCATATCTTAAAAAGTCAAAATCCCAAATCTTCATTATGAATCTTCTTTAAGCACGTCACTCCCACCAAGTGACATTTAAGTGCATATGACAGGTTTTTATGTATTTATAATTATTACATGGTTTGGTGGGATAGTATCTGTGGTAAATATTTATCATAGGCTAAATCTATGAAGTGGCAGTTTGTGGGAAAAGAAAAGTTTAAACTTTAATTTAACAAAATAAGAGGTTTTGCCATTCATTTGTGTTAGTCTAATCATATTGTTGTATAATTTAGACAAGTTTTGGGCTTTGTTTACATGTGGTTGCTAGGTAACAGTTATGGAATTACCCCTAGGTATGTCACATCAGCTGCCTGTGTCCAACCAGGAAGTAAAACTATAAAAAAAAAAAAAAAACTAGGCAAGATTTATAATAAAATCTTAAATATAACTTTAGTGAAATTAGTACTCTAACCTGTCATATGGACTTTAATAGTTAGAGGTTATGCCTGATGGGTCTTCTACATACTAATAACCCTGTCTGTTATGTTGTGTCTGTTTCTCCGCAGGCTGGTGGAGGAGACGTTCACTGTGGACGAGGTGAGGGACATGTTGGACGGGCTGCAGGTGGTGGTGAGAGGAGAGGTGGAGACGGAGCTCATAAACACTGCTCACACCAACGTGCTCCTACTGCGACAACTCTTCACCCAGGCCGAGAAGTTCTACCTGCGCCTCACCTCCGACATCTCTGAGCTTGAAAACAGGTGATGATACAGCCATAATGAGCATTTAGGGCTGTAGTCAACTAAAGATATTCATGGTCAACTAAAGATATTAATCCAACTCCATGCCTTCTCCTTTCTGCCATTATGAATATAAATCCTTATAATCCTAATAAATTGATTAGTCGACTATGACACCACTGGCCAGATTACTTGACTAAAGGACTGAGGACAGCCCTCACTTACAAGTTTATTATTTATGGAGTATCAATTACATTTAAAGGAACTGTATGTAAGATTTTGATTTTAAATTCCATAAACATGACCTAACTGTCTCCAGATACAAGGTAAACATTTTCAAATCAAATATAGCCTTTAACTGTCAATAATTGTAATCCAGAGTTATTTTTAATTACAAAAACATTGAACATGATGTCCCATTTATTTATTTTATAATTTAGGGTTTTCATTCTCAAGACGATTATCCAATCAGAAAGCAGAATGAGCCTCACATGAGTCTCTCATTTGGGTTGCGACTCTCTCTGATCTGAGTCCTCACTACCTAAACCCCAGCACCTGCAGCCAATCATTAAACAGTGTCTCTGTTGCTGCAGTATATGCTGTCCATATACTAAGAATGAGGAAAAAACTTGTATGTGTCTTCTATATCCAGGTTAAGGCACTGTGTATAATTTTGTCTCCTCCTTTTAAGAACAAAACTGTCAACACATTGATAATAGCATATTATATTATAATAATACTGTTCAAGTTGAACAGAGCTAACAATTATAAATTATAAAGATCACAGATGCTAATTTCACGCTAGATTGATGAAGTACTTTACCTCAACAGCTGGTGTGTTAATTAATAAATATTGCTACTATTGTGCTGTGATTACAACTGTAGGAAATATTTATTCACACTTTCATTCAGGATTCATGGATCTACAACTTTATTATGTATGTTGGAATTATCTATGTTGGAGTACAGTTTATTTTGGTTTGGCTTGATCAACACAGAAGTTAAATAATTAAATAATCAAGAATTAAATAATCCTGTTTTAAATAAACCCTTGTGTCTTCCTCCCAGTAGAGTTATGTTCCTCTGGGGTCAATTTGACCCCAATTTGTTTCTCTTATAACCCAGGCTAAAAATAGAGTCCAAAATTATAAAAAAAAAAAAATGTTATTTTATGGCTGACTTTAGACTAATGTACTAATATCAAATTTACTTTTGAAATTTTGGCTAATAGGCCTTGTTTTAGTAAAAAAAAAAAAAAATGCATTTTTGACCCTCAAAATGTCCTGTAACTCTTAATTTCCATCACTGTACTTGACAAACACTATTTGGTCAATTGCCAAGTGGGATTTGTTGTTTTTTGTTTTTGTTTTTTTAGTTCTAAAGCTCCAGTAGTGACATATTTAGAGTGATATTTGATTCCTGTGTTAGTCCTGATCCTGTTTTAGACAAAGCCTAGTTCCACTGTTCATACATGGCCCCAAACATGAGCTGGTCTTCTGCTGCTTACCTGCAGAATCAAATGGCTCTGAACATTCTATAATTTCATCAAAGATCATAAATTAGTATGCAAAACCCTGTTTTCAATGATTTTTGAAGAAATTTGAATAAAATAAAGGTGGATTTGTGAGGAAAGACCATCATCTGGCTATACGTAAGCACTGGGTTTTTTCCTATGAGATGTATATTTCATAAAAGTTGTCAGTCTGGAGGTTGAATGAAATTGGTATGAAAGGCAAAACACAGAAACGTAAGCAGGATTCACTGAATCCCATTGAAATGAATAGGAAAATGGCTGGGGTCATTGGAGCTTCAGATTTTTGCTCTCATTTAAAAAATCTGACATTTTTCAAAAACAGCACCTGCATTAAATTTAGACCCCTCCCACTTTCTAATTCACCAAATATTTTTGTCAAGTACAGTCATGTAATTGTGTTATAGGGCCTTAAAATGTAAACAAAAAAAAACCAACACTTTTTTTTCCACATAATCAAGGCCTATTGGCTCTAAATATATAAATGTATGGTAAATGTGGTATCAGTGCATTTGTCTGAAGTCAGGCTAAAAATAGAGCCCAAAATTATAAAAATATCTTATTTTATGGCTGAGTTATAAGAGAAACAAATTGGGGTCAAATCAACCCCAGAGGAATTTCAACGTAACTTTTTGCTCTCAGTCAAAATAAAATAAAATTAATTAATTAATTATAATTAATTAAATTCACTAAATTTTGACAAATCCCACTTGGCAATTGACCAAATAGTGTTTGTCAAGTACAGTGATGGAAATGAAGAGTTACAGGACATTTTGAGGGTCAAAAATGCAATTTTTTTTATTAATACAAGGCCTATGAGTTATAAGAGAAATTGGGGTCAAATGACCCCAGAGGAACTTCAACGAAACGTTTTTTCCATACAGTCCTTATTATACAATCGATTTTTTAAAATTTTCATTATTGATAGAAATTATCAAAATGAACATCTGGCCCAATTTTCAACCCATTTGATGAAGAAATGACAGAGTTCTGCTGTGACAAAGTTGCTTTTGGGATCCTAAATGACGCCAGGACAAGACAAGGGTTAAATAAAGGGTTGTGTCAGGTCAAACAGAGTGTCATCAGATTCCTTCAGTACAACCTAAACGCTGCTCCCCATTGTGCTGTTCAGAGCGAGTACGCCTGTGTGGGTGAGCGAAATCACAGAAAGGTCACAGAGAGGTCGGTCCTGCAGCAGTGATTTTCCTGTCAGAAACCACAAAATTTACCACTCCTGTTTTCAGCTCTGCTCACATCATTTATTGAAAGCTCAGAAAAGCCACAAGAAATGTATTACTGACTAAATTATGACTTTGAATTTTTTGGTATAATATAAGTAAAATTCGATATTTTATTCAATACATGGCAAATTTGACAATTAAACCAGCAATGTTCTTTAGATAAACTGTTAAAATTAGTTGAAGACTATTGTGTGAAGCTTTTAGAACTTTTTCATTATTTAAATATATTTCTCAAACTCTCACTTGAGTTGTTATGGAATAGAAAGTTTTACGTTCCAACTAGGGATATCAAGTCTAATTGGACAATTGATAATCGTGATTATACAGGTAACAATATAATCGTAAGAACGTGAGTGGAAATAACTAATTACAAATATTCATGTTACTTGTACTTGTAGTTAAAGATAATTCTAGACATGTAAATAGTGCCATTTAAAATCAAAGAACTGAGAACAGCAAAAGACCCAATAGTCCAGATCCACAGCTGTCTCACCTCTGTATCTCCTTTCTAAACTGACAAATTCAAATAATGTCACTGCATGGTCTGCTCTGATTGGCCAGAGCTCAGGGAATATGTAGATTGTTGTTTCAAACGACCAAATTCACCTTCAAACTCTTCAACTGATATAAAATACTGATCTAAAATTCAGCTAAAAATCTGTTAAAAATTAACTAGTGTGCAAGTGTACTTTTTACTTAAGTACAATTTTGGAAGCAGTACTTGTACTTGTAATTGAGTACATTTTTAGCCATGTAACGTACTTTTACTTGAGTACAAAGTTGCAGTACTCTTTCCACCACTGTGTAAGAATTAAAAAAATATGTGTATATTTTAGAACACAAGCAAGTCATTTTAAGTCGATAGTTCAAAAAAGATTAACAAAAATAAATTGGTTTCTTTTAGTATTGTCACGATACTAAAATTTCAAATTCTATTTCGATATTGCAGTGTTCTGGTGCAAGGAAACACGCCAAATCTCTTCTGGTTGTTTACTTTATGAACACACGGGCCATAACCCGCACCAAAACAAGAGCAAAACAACAGCAGGCTCAACCCACTAGAGCCAGTCTCCAAAACAGACGAGTAACTGACGAATAGAAACTTCACCACATCTTGTCGGCATAGCAACCAAGTGTCATACAAAAGCAGTTATACTAACAACATCAACAACAACTCTAAGCTAAACACAAAATATCTGATTATTACAATATTAAGGAATAGACTCGATACTCAATATTGATTCCGATACCACAATGATAATAAAAAACAATCTTTCTTTAGACAATGGAATGTGATTTTCAACATTAAATAATAGCACTTTTTTATTTTACCATGTGGCTTTATATCTGTGTAATCGCTCAGTCGTCCAGTTATGTTCTATAGTGGACCATGGGCGTGTACTAGTCTGTGGTCTTATACTTGTTATGTATGATACAGCCCAAAACCGCTTTTTTTAGTATCGATACCTCCGCAAATGAGTATCTAGTTTCTATATTAGTTGTAGTATCGATTAGTATCTGATTTTCGATACTTTTGACAACCGTGACTAGGGAAACATTAGTAATAGGTGGTTTCTCACGCTACCGTTTCAGTATTGCTCTACAGTGTATGAACGCACTGCTATTCTTTTAACTTTTAGGTGAACCCGTAAGAACCTTTGGCCTGAGTTAGCTTCTTCACATGTGGTATCGCACATGTGGGTGGACAGGATGATCTCCTCTTCTCCGTTGTTTTGTTTGAGGAAGGGTGAAAATGATACTCCTGCTGCGTGACTGAAATGGTGTCATACGCACGCCCCTCGTCACCGCTTGCGCTTTTAAAACCACAAACAAGCTTTCTCCAAACTGCTCTAAATACCACAATGTGAAAATTGTACAAAAACAAGGGTGTTCAGGATTCCTAACTGCCACAGAACAATGCATCTGGTTCAAAATAAAGACATCAAAAATAACAAAACAATATGGGCTTATTGTAAGGGTGGCGGATGTTAGATATTTTTTTTTGCATTACTGTGTTAACGATATTCAGATGCTACTTTTAACACATATTGTGCTTTTGTCTGTTACATAGTTATAATTTATGACACCTGTGACTCATTGTTATATTTTGGACATTTTAATATATTGATCTAAAACAACTTAATAAAATAAACAATCCACTGATGTCCACGTTGGAAAGTTGCAGTGCCCAGTGGGAGCTGACATTGCCATAAACATCACAGCAAAGTGCCACACTGCTGGAAAATGCTCAGCAGATCACACTGGCAAGCAGCAGATTCTTTTTTCATTTGTGCCAAAATGACTACTCAACACTGCCGAATCGGACGCATATCACCAATTAGGAAAATAAAATTGGAGTAAGTAAGAACAGGGCAGTAGGCGTGTACTGGTGGCTCTGAAAACGATCAGAGGAATGACGTCTTGAATACAGGAGTATAAAGATTATTCAAACATCTAAAATGTAACATTTAAAATGTGCATATCTCCAACTGCAATATTATCAATTATTCAATATAACTTCTCCCACCGCTAACCTGTAACCTTATCTTATCACAAGATTTAATTACTCAATGAAGTTAAACTTATGAACATTTAGAATGTTTGTATGAATTTATTTATTAATTTATACTATTAATACTATTAGTGCTATTAATTTTTGTAGTCAAAAAGTGAAAAGTGACCATAATTGTAATAGGTTTGAGACTGTGACAGTCTGTGATCAAGAATGATGAAAGTTAATGACTGTTCAAAACAAAATATTATATCTTTTGTGTGGTTACCTGTCCTCAAAACACCATATAACAGGAAGCTGAAAGTGATAGAGTGTATAATATTCACAATGCATGTGTTCATTTTGTCTTGAATCCAGGGAGCTGCTAGAACAAGTGGCTGAATTTGAAAAGACTGACTTCAAAACTCCAGATAAGGTGAGTGAAGGTGAATCATGACCGGTGATAATACCATTCATCATTGGCTGAAACAATATTTTGAACTGCATAGACACCATAACCACCTGCAGGTGCAGTAAAGACCTTATTTTGAAGTAGTTTTAGATTTCAGTTCCTTTTTGGTTCAGTGGTGACACATTTGGAGCAATGACAAGTCCTTCTAACCACCTGTATCAACTTTGTAATGGTATACACCGCTTTTGTCTTTAAATGTTATTTTAAAGCTGATTCATGGGACTTTGAAACACGAGACAAAACACACAATATTTTTTCTCATTCCAGCCCAACCAAGAGTCAAGTAAACCCAAGTTAGCGCCGCTCAATGAAGGAGGGGTGTCTGAACTTCTCAATAAGGTAAGCTTATGTGAGACAAGCAGTAGGCGGAATGCATTTGGTAACACTTTTTAATAACTAAAACATAACCTTAATAAAGCATGAACAAAGACTTCATCCATGCATAAGTACCTAAATACCAAAGTCAACAAATGAGGTCCTTATCCTCCATGAATGCTATGCTAACAGAGCCATGCTTTCGTTGTGAACACAATTTGATGTTTAAAGTGTCCTGTGATGGTTTATGGGTTTAAAAAGTTACATTTAAAATTTTTATCTATGGCTCAGCAAAACTGGTAAAGTGCAAACAGAACATTTTTGAGACTTTGGATAAATGCATTAATGAAACAAATGTGAATGAAGCAAAGATACATCTAGCTTTGTTTTATAGTATGAGTAAAAGGTAAAATTAAGTTTTGCATAATATGTGTTTTTTAAAGCTGATTAAGTTGAAGAAATTATAAAGTGTTTAAAGTGCATTTTATATTGTAACTGTTAACAATAACTTATAACTGTAACTATTTTGAATATTTTGTACTTCTTCAGGAGATTGCCAGACTACAAGAAGAAAACGACAAAATGAAAGCCAGATTGCGGACCTTGGAAACACAGGTATTATACTACATTTAAAGCTGCATTACACTTTTGTCATAAATTACTACATTTTGTGAAAAAATCAGACTGCTACACACTGTCTCTATTTAATTGGAAAACATTGTATGTATTGCAAATTAGTATGAAAGAGCCATGTGAGCCACTATGTGCCGCTTTGGGATGAGAGCTGATGATGGCTGTTCTTTGGTGGTAGCCTTCTAAACCTGTGACCAATAAAATCATGCATTTGAATACTACTACACCAAATGGTTTGTGAGAGCTAGGAACAAGTTGGATAGATTTAATACCTACTTCCTCCTTTCACAGTTTGAAAGTTTGACCAGCCATTCCATAGAGTCCATCTTATAAATATGCTCGATAATGATCTTTACTAAAAACAATCTCTAGCCATAATTATATATTTTCAAAGGGATTTATAAAATGCTCATTATTTTTGCTGGTTTGTGGGATTTGAAAATGGTAATGCCCGGTTTCTGTGTTTTCTATCTGTAGGCCATGAGTGCTTTGGACGAGAAGACGAAAGCCGAAAGAGCCCTTAAAGATCTCCAGAAAGTGCAAGGGGATCAGAAGGTATAACAATAATGCAGGAATAGTGTGTGTGTAACATTTTAACATAAAACTTTTACTATTTTAAATAGGTTAAGAAACAAACGTAATTCCTTCCCTCATTTTTATTTGCCTATGTTTTGCTTTTTTATTTATTTTACCCCTCTTCCCTCACCTCACCGTCCTTCTGTCTAATAAATGTCATGACAGCTAAATGAACAAATCAATATCAATCAATCTTTCTTTATTTAGTTGTTTTATCTATTTATTTATTTATTTTACATTTGACTTTTATTTGAATTGTTATAATATTGTCTGTTGTCTGTTTATCTGCAATCTTGGGCCTATTTTGGTATGTACCCTTTGTGTGTGTGTGTGAGTGTTTTGTAACAGTAGTATATAATTCCATGAGATGATGTGAAACACAAGATGGGGTCCACAATAATGAGATGGGACAAAATAGTGATGTCATTCATATTGAATTAATAGATAAATATTTAGTTTACATATCTCCTTAATTAAGATGTGAGAACTTGTAGCCCAAAATCTTGTTCCATCCCTATTATCTGTTATAGATTTCATTGTAGCACATATATAGACGTACTCAAGACAATACTATTGTTTTCTTTTTTTCTCTCAATAGTTATTATTGTTAATATTGTTTTGAGTATTGTCATACCTGTAAAAGTGAACTAGCATAGAATGTACAGTAGTATACACGCAATTCACCAGTTAGTCTGACGTCCATTTTGTTTTTCCCCACAGCTCCTGGCCCGCTCTCAGGAGATCAGCTGTCTGGAGGATACCGTGGCTGCTTTAAAGGAGGACTATGAGAAGTCCCTAAGTGCCAATGCCGCTTCTCAGAAGGACCTCCAGGAGAACCTCATCTCAGCCAAACATGAGCTGCTCAGGGTCCAGGAGCAGCTCAGCCTGGCAGAGAAGGTCTGACACACGACAATACAGGATACAGGGGTTGGTTTGGACTGGGGTCAATTAGGGCTGTATGATTTGGGAAAAATATCGAACTGTGATTTTTCTGACAGGCATTGCGGTTTGGATTTGAAAGTTATAGTTTTAAACAAAATGATTCTGTTTTAAGGTCATATTTTAAACCCTCCCAGAAGAGTTGACAGAAAGACTGAACTGACAAAGTAATACACAAATCACGTTTAAGATCCTGTTTTATTTATTTATTTATTTATTTATAACAAGGACAGTGCATATTGCCCAACAGTACAAATGCATAACATGCCAGAGTTAACCAAGAGGCTAGTCTCCATCTGTCCTTTGCCAGACGCACAGAAGGCACCCTGGAAAGAGGGATCAGAATAAGATAAAACAATGAAACATTTCACAGATTAAAATGTAGTTTATGCAGCAGGAGCAAAGCAGGCAGGTCCACACAGAGACACAAATGTTGAAAGTCCAGACAGAGCAGAAGCAAAGTTCAAGAGGCAGTGTGAATATAAGCAACAGTCAAACATGCAGGGAAGAAACATGAGTAATAACAAACATAGGACAGAACTTGCATCATTTACAGACACACGCGCAATTAACCACAAGATGACAGCTACAGCTACAGGGATGATTGTAAAGAACTAAACTACAGCATTAGCAGTTTTTATGCAGAATAAAATGGGATATTTTGCTGTTTGTGGAAGAAATGATGGTATTTAAAAAACTGCAGGCTTTGCGATTTACTAATTGTGTCCATTCCAATTTTTGATTTTAATTAAATTGCAATTAACAGCCCAAGTTAGTATAAGTATAGATCCTTGAAAATACTCATCTGAATCTGTCATCTGAATGTTCAAAATCCCAGAATGGAGGCGACTGGGGGCAAAATGAAGTAGTAGATTCAAGATTTGTTTTTATTGTCATTGTCAGAAAACAACAACATTTCGGGCAAGTAAATAACCACTGTCTAAACATTAGCACAATTAGTAGTAGTAGTCTATTTTCTAACATCCAAAATTGTATTTCAGCTTCATGAAAAGTATATTTTGTGGTATGTATGTAAGTATGAAATGGATAAAAACTATTGTGGGGTCAACATTCTGAAGTATTTGTCCAGTAAAACTTAAAACTCTTATCACTGTCTATCATAAGCTCCTTTTAAATAAACAAATAATGCGAAATATAATTGTAAATGTCTTTAAAATATTGGCCAAATCCACTTTTATTTTTCATATTTTGTGATATTCTGTTGCTAATCCTTCACTGTAAAGGAATTATGTTCCTCTTCACCTTTGCCTCCAGTTTCCCAATCCTGGAATTTAAAACGTTGGCTATTTGTTTGTGTCTGATTCAGGAGTTGGACAAAAAGTTCCAGCAGACGGCGGCCTATCGCAACATGAAGGAGATCCTGACCAAGAAGAACGAGCAGATCAAGGAACTCAGGAAAAGTTTACAGAGGTGAGGAGGACTGGAGACTAGAAAGGTTAAAGTTCAGGTAGGCCACAGGGAAGATATTTGTCTGCTTGTCCTGACCTTATTACTTATACAGTAGGTCTGCCACAATAATTACTTTATCGACTTCAGTATTTATCGTGGTCACAGGGACTTTTTCTTATTTTTCTGTACTACGTTGAGATTTGAGTTGTATAGGGTCATCTAAAGTATTTCATTCTGCTATTTGTTTATTGCAGTATTTTTTAATGATATTGCATATTTAGAGTTTAAAGTAATTTTGAGGTATAATCCGGCTTTAGGGTTATTGTGTCAGTGGCATGAATCAGTTTCAGTATTATTATCGTTTGTCTTCTATAATTTCTTAAGCAATATATCTAATTTCTATGCCAGGTCCTTAGCTTTTTGTTAGCTTAGCTTCTTTTTGTTTGGCCTGGTGAGTCTGCATGTCCTATTTGCGTTCCTTCTTTTGTGTAGGGATAGTTTATGGATTGTTTTTTCGTTAGGGTGAGGACAGTCCTTATTTTACATTGGCCGGCTCACTATGGTCTTTTTCCTTTGTTACTTTGGTTTTTTTTGGGCACAGGGTTTGTTAAGGGTTTTTTTCCAACGGCTTTAAAAAATGAAGAAGAACCAGTTAAAGTTAAAAAGTAATAAACAGTGTTGAACCCTTATCTTTGTTTCCCGTGTCCTTATTAAATATGTTTTGGTCCACTTTTGGGTCATAACAAAGGTTATCGTGATGTAATTTACTATTACTAATGCTATGATTGAAAATGAAACAAAAAAATAAATGTTTTTAATACTGCACATTGTTTACTTTAAAAATGTGTTTGACTCAGTTGAAATGTGACACCAGAAGTGCAACTAAGAACTATTCTGTCATTAGATTGCAAAAGGCTTGTGAACACCTTTTTTAAACTATTTTACCCAAATTAAGCTTAAGTGACACCACTTGAGGACTTCTTGATAGAGACAAAAAAATTTTTTCATCAAAAACACTAAGTTTGTGGTTTTTTTGTATTTGATACTGAGTCATAACACTAGTGGTGTATGACTCAGCAAATGGCATATTTTCTCTATTGTTCAGATAGATATTCTTTGATAACTATTATAGCAATGACCGATTAGTATCAGTTCTATGTGAACCAAGTTGTTTTTTTCATTATGTGTTCACTTTGCTTCACAATCAGACTTTCTTAGAAGTGGTTGAGATGATAAAAGGCATGTAACTAAATGTGTGTGTGTTTGTGTGCAGATATGAACCTGATGAATGAGCTGTCCCAAAGGTCACTGGGTCTGAGTCAACAACTGGATCGACGTCTTATACCGAGGTTTAAAGACACACTACACATTCTAATGCTACAAGTGGACAAAGAGAAGAGCTCCTCTGATACAGCTGCGATTACACATTATATCTGGTATCTATAGTAAAATCTGACTGCTAATAACGAGCAACATGGTGAGGTTTGAACTGAATTATGTGGCAATGACATCATATCTCCTTTTGGTGTCCTCTGATGTGGTACAGTACAGGCTGTTATGGTATTGGATGTTTTAGCATCTCCTACTACACACTACAAGACAATCACCTTGTACTATGTCCATTACTAACTTTTAAAACTTGATTTTTTTTAAGGCTCTATATCATGAATAACTATTTTTTTCATTTCACTTTATTTTTTTGTAGGCTTATACATTATGAGATAAAAATATTATAGTTATATTTATATAGTGTATATATAGTTAGATTCAAAAACTACATTAAATATTGCGATAACAATACCATTGCAATAGTTTGACTAGGGCTGGACTTTTTTGGCAAACCCCACACTTAAGTTCAACATCCGATAAATATACAGTAAGTTCTGTTAAATTATAATGACAGTGACTTGATTTACTATAGTCAAACTTGCAAATCTTCATAGAAACGTCATAGAGACTAAAGCAAGAAAAAAGAAATTTAGGATTAAAAAAAAACAAAAAACAAGACTAAAATCTGACATTTTACATTTTAAAATAATTAAGTGAATTTATCTGCATCCTAAAAAGCAGCAGAAGAGGCAAGGACTCCAGCCACTGACGCACCAAGCTAAAAAAAAATGTACTGCCCAAGTGAGCTATTTACATAGACAAGTTAAGTCTGGTGAAGGTGTATGGGTTTTAAAAACAGAGGAGTTTCATGGATGATCTTGAGGGCCTGGATCTGTAAATAAATTAGAAGTCCTCACAATATTCCTGGGATACTATATGTCTTTATGCAGTGCTGTAATTTATGAAGGACTGGATGACACTCCCTCCATCTTAACAGAGGGGAAAATATTTTCATACATTCTAATTTGGCTTCCTCTGCATGTTTTTCCGTTTCAAATTTCAGTTTCAGTGTGGTGGTTACCGCTCACCCCTGTCAGTCTCACCAAGACATTTCCAAGTATCTTAAGACATGCTGTAGACATGTGACCAACTTTATGATCTTTCAAAACAAAAAATATATTTTCTTTTGGCTAAACTTTTTTGTAGGTAGATTTAAATAAGATATTCAAAATTTCTAAAACCTAGTACTCATGTGAAACTCCTGTGTAAGCAAGGCAAGCTTTGGCTCGTGTTTACTAGAAATTAAGACCTCTATTAATGTCACATCAGCCAAGTCAACATAGGAACTAAAATTATAAACTTAACCAAACAACTGTCATGCCATGAAAAACTAGAACATTTTGGCAAAATCTCAATTAGAATGGTGTTAACTATGAATTTTTTACCAAAACAAAATGACAAATTGATGTTCGGTGTAAGATCAATTAATGCATTATTTAAGCCAGCCCTTATAAGGATTAATTACTATTCAAAACATGGGGGGTGGAAATTCTTTAAGATAATGGCCTATCCAGCTACTGTATATCCAACCTGTACTGTACCAGTCCAGAAGAAATAGTTCCTTTAGCGCGATGACGCTCTATGCAATCAGCCCATGTAAAGAGGCCTTGTTCGCTCAATGGGAGTTTACCATCTGCCTACAAATGTTATTGCTTCAACAAGACATTACAGACTTTCTGCTAACTTAGCTCATAATTACTCCGCTTTAAGAATTATGCCAATCCAGTAATATGATTTTGTTTTCAGTGATTTGACATTCTGTGAAAGTTCCATCACTCAAAACACAAGATTTTACCTTCAGCTTAATTAGCACATTATAATACATTATAGGGTACCACTTTATAATAACTGCACCTTAACTACAATCACAACTGAAACAGGGTTGCCAGTATCTTAACCTGCAGATAGAGGACACATACAAGTTTATCTCATTCTCAGTATATGGACAGACCATGGCTCATATGAAAGGTCAGAACCTCCAGAATTCACTCACTGATGATTGGCTGTAGTTGCTGTGGTCTAGTTAGTGACAATTCAGATCAGAGAGAATCCTGTCAGGTTTAAACCAACTGGATTTCAGCACTGAAACTGGCAACCCAAATGAGAGACTCCTGTGAGGCTCAGTCTGCTTACTGATTGGATTGAGAACCAAAACATAACATAAATAAATGGGACATCATGTCCATTGTTTTTGTAACTAAGAATAAATTAGCATTACAATTGTTATGAGTAAAAGCTATATTTGGTTTGAACATCTGTGTCATATCTGGGGACACAGATGGGTCAAGAAATCTTACACAGTTCAATTAATAAAGCATGAACAATGACTTAACAAATAGTTTATTAAGAATGATTCAGACTACTTAATTCAAGGGTTTGGATTGGGTGTTGGGATATAAATTAAGTAGTTACTAAGCCTGAATCATTATGAATGAAGTCTTTGTTTATACTAATTAAGGTGTAGTTATTATAAAATATTACTCATTATAGTTGGTATTTACCAAACATAGAGAATATGATATTTTAGTTTGGGAGGAGTTGGTATTGCTGCGAATGAGTGACCATGATAATACAATCCAAACACGATGTTGTACTGCTCTTGTAGAGTGTGAAACATCTGTACCTTTAAACTATACTGGCTGTGGATTTGTTTGTATTGTGCAACATATGGGGAAATAAAATTATGACGCTGAAATGGTGATTACTAGTATTGTTTTAACTTTATATTATGATAAATTGGTATTAGGATTTAGTCTCCCTGGATGTTGGTCTACGCCTTAACTATAAAGCACAATAGCCTAATTTTAGTCAGATATAGATATAGAAAGTTGAATTTAAAGGTGCACTGTGTAACTTTTCTGATAGAGGGTACACCACCGCCTGGGATCCAGAATATAGTCTGGTAAATCTAGTAAATCTCCCAGAGTTCAGATGGGCATGATTGACGGGTGGATTAGCCAATCAGGGACACACATGGTCAGTCTGTATCAAAACAAATATGGCTGCTTACGAGGAAAAAAAAGAAAGAAAAAAATATCTCAACGGACTGATGAACACAGTACTAAACTCTGCACAATCATGTTTGTTTCTGGCTCAAGGCACAACAAAGAATGTGATACCAGACTGATATCCCTCTATATAAAAAATACAGAGCGATATCATTCTGGACTGGCCAGGCAATCCAAAAACTCTTGTAACTGATTAAATGAAAGGTAGCAGTTTAATGCCATACTTTGAAACATTTCTGAGCATGTTTTGAGGAGGTCTAAATTACAGTGTTGGCAGATTTTAAGATTTTTTTGTTTGCAAAGGAAATTATGTTACATAAATAATCATCAGTTTGCTTTTCATGACTATTTGAATTTGATTGTGATAAATCTTGCTGCCTGAGTGCATCACGGCTTCTTTGCACAGGAAGTGGTTTTGCGATGTGAAAGTGTGACAGCAATTTCCCACAATATGGCTCCCACCTGTACTCGCCACCGTGTCAAAGTAACTGTCACACTTTCATAAGGCCACAGCGCAGCATCTACAGTATTGGTTAATTTCAAGAACGTTATGTTAGAATGAATAATGAATGAATCCTGTAATATCTCCGGCTGTAATATCTCCATGGAGACAAGCAAGTAGCAGAAAAGTTACATAGTGCTCATACATAGTCTTTGTCTCATTTGTATACCTGGGTATGTTTCAGGTGCGCATTGGGTAGGAAGGTTATGGCCCTGTATCCAATTTTTTTCTTATATGGGCAAATTTAGCACATTAATTAAATCCTGTATTAAACAAATGTAAATATTCCTATTTTATTTACATCAGTAGTCCCTATCGGGTAACAAAAGAAGCACAGCATTCATATTAGTACAACACAAGGAAACGTTACAAAGTTTTTGACTTATGGTCACATGACTGGTTTGATTTCAGCCACAATAACAATGTAGCTATTCAGTGTAACAGCAGGTGAAAGATGAAGTGTTTTGGGATTTTGTACCTAGCAGTTTACTGGGATCTATGTGTGAATGGGGCTTTAGAGAGCCCAGGCTGGTCTGTCAGGCTGAGAGGACACCAGGCAGAGGCTGCATGTGTAGACTATGTCTATGTCTGCATGCAGCTTTATACTTTATACATGTGCACTGTTATACATGTATAAAGATATAACCAACCACAATCTGTAAGGGCAAAGGGGATGGTGATCAAGTACTCTTAAAGGGACACATCAATCTTGGTATGCTTTTGGTTAGATTTGTAGTTCATGTTTTCTAAATGCCTACATTTGAAAAACACAATTAATAGCATAGTCAGTTACACAGCCACACCCCATTCAGACCACTGAGCCCTACCTCCGGTCAATTCAACATGCTCACTGGTAACACATTACATTGACCACACAGGGCGCGAGCTGAGAAGGTTTCACAGGGGAATCATCTGGTTAGGTCCGATTTGAAGAATGAGTGGGGGGGGGGGGGGGCGGAGGGGGGG
>KN476163.1:0-11299 GCA_000787095.1 Periophthalmodon schlosseri
GGACTAAACCAGGACAACATGACTTCACTGCCTTCAGCTCAGTCTAAACTGAGTGTTGGGGGTTTAAATGGACCAGTCCTATGTAAAATGATTAAATCATTATTTTGCTAAATGTTTATGTAATGATAAGTAGAGTAACCAAAACATGAACCATCACTTCAAACTACAGTATGCAATTCAATGGAAAGAGAAAGTTAAAACCTACTTTGGAACATTCTCCATGGAGATAGATACGTTTTATGCCATAGTGTGGAATTATAGGCAGAGGAACAACATTCACATATACACAAGCAGGACGAGGCCCTCCTCCAGGCCACAGACTATATTTTTAAACTTTAAGCAAAGGAGTGCCCCAAGGCACAATTTTAGGCTCGCTACTTTTTACTATATTTATTAATTCTAATGGTTACAATTTAAGAGAAAGCCTCATACATTTACATGTAGATGATGCTGTTTTGAATGCAAGTGCTCCCTCTGCTGGTCAGGTGCTTTTTTTGCAGCAAGATTTTAATGTAATTCAGAATTCTCTCAAAAATCTTAAATTATCATTAAATGCAAAGCAGGACCTAACCAAAACTAAACCATGCACCAAATGAGATCTAAACCAGGACTAAACCAGAACCAAACCAGGCCCAAACAGGCCCAAACCCAGATGTAACCTCCAGTAACCTCGTGCAGGGATGACATGACTCTTATCAGCCTAATCGTTCTACAAACATTATTGGAGTTTATGTGACAGGTTCAAAACGTTTTATCTCCAAACTGAGATCATTTATTTACCGAGCACAGCATCAGCCGCCCGGAGCGTGATAACTAAACCAGGACTAAACCAGGACTAAACCAGGGCTACACCAGGACTAAACCAGGACTAAACCAGGACTAAACCAGGACTACACCAGGACTACATCAGAACTAAACCAGAACTACACCAGGACGACACCAGGACTAAACAAGGTCTAAACCAGAACAAGAGGACTTTACCACCTTCAGCTCAGACTAAAGTAAACTGTGTGTGGGCTGATATGGAGCTATCTATGGTGTGTTCAAATGGACAAGTGTTATGTCATTTTACTATAAACCAAAACAACACCAGGCACCAGGACTACATCAGAACTAAACCAGAACTACACCAGGACGACACCAGGACTAAACAGGACAAAAGCAGGACTAAACCAGGACTACACCAGGACTAAACTAGGACTAAAACAGGACTAAACCAACACTAAACCAAGACTAAACCAGGACTAAACATAGACTAAACCAGGACTAAACCAGGACTGGACCGGGACTGAACTAGGACTACACCAGGACTATAGCAGGACTAAGCCAGGACTAAACCAGGACTAAACCAGGACTAAACCTGGACAACATGACTTCATTGCCTTCAGCTCAGACTAAACTAAGTGTGGGGTGTTCAAATGGACCAGTCCTATGTAAAGTGATGAAATCATTATTTTACTAAATGTTTATGTAATGATAAGTAGAGTAACCAAAACATGAACCATCACTTCAAGTTACAGTATGCAATTCCATGGAAACAGAAAGTTAAAACCTATTTTGGAACATTCCCCATGGAGATAGGTACGTTTTATGCCATACTGTGGAATATTATAGGCAGAGGAACAACATTTCAATATAAACAAGCAGGACGAGGCCCTCCTCCAGGCCACAGACCATATTTTTAAGCTTTAAGCAAAGGAGTGCCCCAAGGCTCAATTTTAGGCCCGCTATTTTTTACTATATTTATTAATTCTTTTGGTTACAATTTAAGAGAAAGTCTCATACATTTATATGTAGATGATGCTGTTTTGTATGCAAGTGCTCCCTCTGCTGGTCAGGTGATTTTAAAACTACAGCAAGATTTTAATGTAATCCAAAATTCCCTCAAAATCTTAAATTATCATTTAATGCAAATAAAATTAAGTATATGTTTTAAGTGATGTGCAAGATACAAATCTTTATAAACTAAATGGCACATGGATTTAAAGAGTCATCACCTATAAATATTATGAGTTTTGGATTTACGAAAACGTATCTTTTAAAAAACTCAGAATTATGTAACAGCTTAAAATCAAAATGATCATTTTATCACAGAAACAAGTGCTGTATCCCATTGAATTACAGAAAAGAAATGGTCTTTTTGTCCTAGATTATGGAGATATATTCCACATGCAGAGTTCAGCCTCTTCTTTAAACCTTTAGATCCACTCTTTCACTCAGCCCTTCGTTTCATAACAGCTAATGAATTTAAAACTCATCACTGTTCACTCTATGAAAAAGTAGGTTGGCCATCACTGTCTGTCAGAAGAACAACACTGTGTGAAATGTACTTTTAAGGGATTACGATGATAGACTGCCTCAATATCTCACTTGTTCAAATCTCAATTTGGAGCCCAGTTCCATATTAGGAATTCCGACCGAGAGTATCATAGCAACCAAAGAGCCAATCTGGAGCGAGGTTGTTGAAGGTAACGCCCCTTCCCGCTCGCACCGCTGGTTTAGCACAGAGTGGGCGCTTAGTAACACTGTCAATCAAACCTGTTGCTAACACTAGTGGGAGTGACCTCGGGGAAAGAAGGCGCCTGATTTATCTGTTATTAATGTTCATATCTTGATTTATGAACACAATAGTGAAATAAAAACCTCGGGATCATGTAGAGCAGGTTAATACGAACATTTTAAGACCAAAATGACGAGTCTGACAGCAGCAGTTACAGAGAGAGGGGCCACAGTTATTCAATGTAAAGTGAATTGGAGCCAGGACGAGTCTGCAGCAGCAGTTACAGAGAGAGGGGCCACAGTTATTCAATGTAAAGTGAATTGGAGCCAGAGTTGATGGAGCTGGAAGTTTTATATATACAGTCAATGGTGAAGATGCAAGTCCACTCACAGTAAGGGCACATGTTTTTGAGTGCAATAAACACCAAACCAAAATGGAAAAAAAAGCTTCTTTTTTTTTGGGCTATTTTATCTTTTTTTTTTTTTTTTTTTGGCTAAAAGTTGCATAGTGTGGCTTTAAAAATAATATTACTTAAGTGCAAAGAAGTGGTCTAAGAAATGATTTGAGTAGGAGTAAAAAAGGGAGGGAGAGAGGGCATCTGATTTATTTGGGGGTAATGTAAAAAAAACATGAAATAATGCACAGACTCTGGTATTTTCAAACAGGCACAAACTGAGCCAAACTACTACTTTTACTCGAGTAAGAGTACTGTTACACTGTACTATATTTTATTGTAACCATTTATTACAGGAAATGTGTGAGGTCATGTTCTTTTAGTTTGGAATTTACAGCTTTTATCTCAGAGTGTCTTGATTTTTTTATCTTTACATTTTTATCAACAAATTAATCAGTAATTTCAGTGTCGGACACATTTAATGTTACAAAATCTATGAACTACTGAGGCTGCGTTCACACCTGGTCTAGTGCTGGTTTAGTCCTGTTTCAGTCCTGGTTTAGTCCTGGTCTAGTCTAGGTTTATTCCTGGTTTTGTCCTGGTTTAGTGCTGGTTTAGTCCTGGTTTGAGTCCAGTTTAGTTCTGGTTTAGTCCTGGTTTAGTCCTGGTGTAGTCCTGGTTTAGTCCTGGTTTAGTCCTGGTTTAGTCCTGGTCTAGTCTAGGTTTAGTCCTGGTTTTGTCCTGGTTTAGTGCTGGTTTAGTCCTGGTTTGAGTCCAGTTTAGTCCTGGTTTAGTCCTGGTTTAGTCCTGGTCTAGTGCTGGTTTAGTCCTGGTTTGAGTCCAGTTTAGTCCTGGTTTAGTCCTGGTTTAGTCCTGGTTTAGTCCTGGTGTAGTCTAGATTTAGTCAGGGTTTAGTTCTGATTTAGTCCTGGTTTAGTCCTGGTCTAGTCCTGGTTTACTTCTGGATTTAGTTCCAGTTAAAGTCCAGTTTTTTGTGATGTTTGTGTGAAAGCAGCAGCTGAACTAAAGTGGCACTTTCCTTTGGCCTGTTTAAAGAGACTCTGTGTCACTTTTAAGGAGTAGCGTCTGAAATGTTCTTGTCTCCGTGGAGATGTTCTTGTTTTGCCTGGAAATGCCCCAGAATGGCATAAAACTTTGGAATCTCCATGGAGACAAGTGCGTGATACCAGCAAACTGCACACAACACAACACCTGCAACTGAACACACGAATGCTTTGTTTATACTGTGGAACATTCCAGGCAAATTTAAAGGTCCTTTATTACACAAAATGGACTCCTGTGAGCTTTAAGTCATGTTTTAATGCTGTTACCTCCTCAAAAACATACCTGGAATTGTGTTTTGTTTCATTCACACATGTTTGAGTAACACTTTATTATTAGTCTGTCTACATCTCCAAAGCTCAAAACGCTCTGTTCCACTTTGTGATGTCAGGAAGTGGTAGTTTTCAAGTTCCTCCTTTTACCTTTAGTTCATTAGCAATTCCAGGGTTGAAATTATCCAAATGATTCTAGTGAAGGTGTATGGAGTTTAAAAACACAGTGGAGCACTTCCTGTATTACCACATGACATCACAAGGTGGAACAGAGTGTTTTCTGTTTGAGAGAAGAGCTCAGCCTATGCAGGGTTTGTGATGAGGAAACAACATTAGAACACAGATCAGAGAATAGGGTAATATGGGCCCTTTATGCAATAATATTTTCATGACCCTTTATCGGAAAAGTTACATAGTGCAGCTTTAGTCTGGTTTAGTGTTTAACTGGTTCCGTTCTGATTTAATCCTGTTTGTTACAGTTAGACTTTTGGCTGTTTTTACACTGTTTAAAATCGTTCAGATCTTGGTTAATCTCAAACTGCTGATTGTGCTTTTGTCTTACACATGTTTCTGTGGTGCAGTATGGAGCACTCTTCACTCACTCTCCTCAGTCACTCTCTGGAAGCTGTTCCTGAAGCCACAGCTGCCCTGGGACAGACTGACCAAAAGCCTTTAGCTGGTCCGACCGCCATCAATTACGCAGACCCACTACTCATGCACACAGTGTCTTGCCCAAGGGCACATCAATTTCACATGGTTAGACTAGCCTCCATGGCCCTATATACTCACACAGTTTAAGAGGCGGTGTTTTCAGCCTATTGATTCTTTGCAGTGACATCACCCATCAGGTTTGGTTCTAATGTTCTAGCAGTTACCACGGTGACACAATGAACACATTAGCAAAAGTTGTACTTTTAAAATAGTCTGAAAACTGAATATGGATTTAAACAGCAAATTTTCAGGAGACTGTGATCAATCCAAGCTCATGGTCCTGTTTAGGAGTTTGATTTTCAACTAAAAGTTGAGAGCGACTAACTGAAAAACTGTTGGCTAATTCTAGCTAGCATGACTGTAGCATGTGACTGTAATGTTATTTATTTTGGACTTGTTTAACAGTACAAATCAGCTCACCTTTTGTACTTAAGCTAAATCAGTTTATTCTTTCTGGTCACACTGTGCTAAAATAAAGCTCTGATTAAAGTCCAATAAAGCTTCAGACAGAGCAGTGCCCTAAGTTAGCATCACACCCTCCTTATGTCTCTTGTTTTGGGTGTGGCTCAGCTGATGGATCTTGAGATGACAAACACCCCTAAGGTTTATTATATTGGTTTATTAATATCGACCTGTTTGTTTGCCCTACATTTCAAAACGCGCGCTCTGCCTCCATCTGGCGGCCATCTACTGAAACTACACCTCCGTGACTTAAATCCAAAATGCCCCGCGCAGCACCAGGATCTTATTCCCTAAACGACGTCTGTTTTTGCCCCTTTGCGCGCTCCATCTGTCAGCTGCCACTCATGCCACTCGTTTTAGCACAGCATCGTCATCAGCCCGCGACATTATTTACTTCAGGTCTATTTGCGCTCAGGTCAGGCTTCTGCTCTATCCGCGGCTGCTTTCGCGGTTTGACGCGTTTGCAGCAATGGAAGTGAACCGGGACGAGGCGGAGCGCTGCATTGACATCGCCGCCGAGGCTTTGACCAAGAACCAGCTCGAAAAAGCGCTTCGGTTCCTGGAGAAGGCGCAGAGACTGTTCCCGACAGAGAAAGCCCGAGGTAAGTGCGGGGAAAGATGGAGGAGGAGGATGGGGAAAACAGAGCGAGGGAGTGGAGGTCGCAGTGGCCGCATCAGCATCACCTGCAGCGGCCGGAGATGTGCGGCCTCTCCCCGGTGTTAGCCTGGAGAGCGGAGTTTACGCATGGAGTGTGAAATAAACTGTATTTTGGTTTCATTTAAGAGGAGGATGCTGCAGATGTGCGCATTTGCAGTAGCAGTTTGTCGCCTGCGGGATGGACAGATCATGCAGGAGGCTGTGTAATGTAGTCCACCTTCTATGTTAGCTGGTTAAAGATGCACTATGCAACTTTTCTAGTGGAGAATCAGCTGTCTTGAAGATTTTCCTGTTTACTGCCTGAAATGTCTCACAGTTTGGAGACAAGCAGGCGATGCCACGATACCAGTTTACAGCTCAGATCTGTAAAGACTGGAGAGGCAAGCCCGCTCACAGTTTTTCACTCTTGATCTGAATGTTTCTCAAGATGTTGTTAGCATTAAATACAGCAGTAGTTGAATAAATGCTAGTTTGACTTCATGGTGGTGATGTAACAGTAATCATATCGTCTAAAGTCTCGCAAAAATATCAAATTACAAGATCCTTTGCTTAGAAGCATTGTTTTGTTGCAGCAGCTAAAACCTGAGGGGACTACATAGACCATGATCCTTTGCTCCATTTCAGTGTAAACAACACGAAGAAACTAGAGATTCACTGATATGGGTTTTTTCATGAACGATGCCGATTCCGATCGTTTAGAATCCAGAGGAACCGATGGACGATAAGATCTGCCGATATTTTTGGGGCGATTTGGATCTTTTTCCACAAATTCTTTAAACTGATTCCAAACTCATCCACAACGAGTATCTAGTTTCGATGCTAGTTTTAGTATTGATTAGCATCTGATTTATGATTCTTTTGACAGCCCTAACAGCCCTTTTGACAGCTTTCTTTTTGTAGCCTTACAGGACCTAATCGCAAAGAATGGATTTAGACCGAGGAATAACAACCACACGCACTTCAGCTCAACGTCAGAACCGAGACAGAGACACCAAAGTCCTCGAGAACATTCAAAACCTCCAGAAGATCCAAAACTGGACCAGGAAAAAACATCGGAAAGCCCAAAGTCCTACACAGTAGAGCAAGTGGAGGCGGTCCGTAGGTATGGCACGTTTTATTTACAGGAATCAGCTGATGGGTCAGGACTAGCAAAAGATATCCCAAATAATTGTTATATTTAACAGTGGCGGGCCGTGCATTTCACCCTTGGGCCTTCAGTGACTTACACTTACTTACACATTACAACATCACCTCAGTATAGGCTGGTCAAGCAACACTTAATTTCAGGAGCATTTAAACCCAATAAGCTGCATTGCATTCACAGTTAAGAGTAGGAAACTAAGTTTACAGATACTGTCAAAAATAAAAAATAAAAATGCGATTTAAAGATTCCACACAAAATGCCACCAAAATTACGTTACGTGAGCTTAAATAAGTCTGTCCAATAAATTGCGCAGTGTTGCCGTTTCATATAAGACACCAACCAGACAATAACAAAACAAACTATTCTTTGAAAATAAAGTAAACAGATCATTTGCATTTTTTGACAATAAGCTATACAACTGCAAATAACTGAAAATGTGGCACAGCTGAGATTGAACGAACTTTAGTGCAGTTTTAACTGAGGTGACTTCAATGTGCCACTTTTTTTTGTGAGCTCCGTCTCCCTGCATTCGCTGAGCTGCAGGTCCACTCCAGTGTCTCCACACGTTTTTAAACACACCGTAGCTTGTAAGTGCACAGCTGTACAACAACAGTACAGTTTGCAGTATTTCTGGGAAGCTGTGAGCCATGGGTACAATTCATAGTTGCTCATCTGGAAATGACGGACAAACCCTTTTCCTTGCTCGGACAAGGCCTGTATTGAAAATGGCGTGGAAAGTATATCTGAAATCAGATCAATCACTTCTCCTCCTTCGGCGATTACGGGTTAAAAATACAGCAATAGCTGTTGGATCTCCGGGTTTACATTCTGCAAACTGCTGCCTTTCAGGCTCTAGCAAGTGCTTATCCAATCACAGGACACGTACATGTCCAGTTCAGCGTAAGACCTGCTAGTTGGCCCTGGTATGCAGAATCAAGATCTGATTAGCTATTGAAACTGACTGTGTCTGTCTACTTACACTAGATGGGGTCTGCTCTGTTTATTCTGAAGGCCCCAGGCAAATGAAATAACACAAGCTGCTGAAATATAATTGGATAAAAACTCTACCACAATAAACAACATTGGAAGCCACTCAACTAAGTGGATATAATATGACATAAAGACAACAGAGAATATTTTTGTTTGCATATTTATGAAAATAAAACAAAATAATTTCACTTTTCTGAGCATGTTTAGGCCAGCAGAGAAAGCCTTGCTGGCCCTGACGGTGCACCACTGATATTTAAACTGCAACACAATCATCCAAAAAACACAAAATGGATTTAAACTGCACATTTTCAGGAGCCTGTGATCAGTCCGAGCTCATGGTCCTGTTTAGGAGTTTAATTTTTAACAAAAAGGTGAGAGTGACTAACTGAAAACTGTTGGCTAATGCTAGCTAGCTTGTGACTGTAATGTTATTTGAGAGGGACTTGTTTAACAGCACAAATCAGCTCACCTGTTGTAGTTCCAGCTATGTCAGCTCTTTCTGGTCAGATTGTGTTAAAATTAAGCTCAGATTAAAAGTCTAACAAAGCTTCAGACAGAGCAGTGCCCTAAGTTAGCATCACACCCTCCTTATGTCTCTTGTTTTGGGTGTGGCTCAGCTGATGGATCTTGAGATGACAAACACCCCTAAGGTTTATTATATTGGTTTATTAATATCGACCTGTTTGTTTGCCCTACATTTCAAACCGTGCGCTCTGCCTCCATCTGGCGGCCATCTGCTGAAACTACACCTCCGTGACTTAAATCCAAAATGCCCCGCACAGCACCAGGATCTTATTCCCTAAACGACGTCTGTTTTTGCCCCTTTGCGCGCTCCATCTGTCAGCTGCCACTCATGCCACTCGTTTTAGCAGTTATAGGGGCCAATTTGGAGCCGACTGTTTTAAGAGTTATAGGGGCCAATTTGGAGCCGAGTTCCATATTTGGAATTCCGACCATGAGTATCATAGCAACCAAAGAGCCAACGCCCCTTCCCACCTGCTTCGCTTGTTTGGCAGGGGGTGGGCGCTAAGCAACGCTGTCGATCAAACCTGTTGCTAACACTAACGGGAGCGACCTCGGGGAAAGAAGGCGCCTGATTTGTCTGTTATTAATGTTCATATCATGATTTATGGACACAAAAGCGAAATAAAAACAGGTTAATACGAACATTTGACAGCTGACAGCAGCAGTTACAGAAAGAGGAGCCACAGTTTTTCAGTGTACAGTGAATTGGAGCCCCATGCTCACTTCCTATCTGGAATGCAGCGGCTAACAGGTTAGCTATGTCCATTTATATATACAGTCTATGGCTCAAACAAACAACAAAATATCGACACCCCAAAATGATTGTTCCACGTGTCATGTTCTGATTGTCGATATAGTAAATATAGTGAGAGGCATATTCAATACAATACACTATTTCTCATGATACTTTTTAGGGATGCAGCAATCCAGCTTTTTCAGTTCTGATACCGATATCGATACTTGACTGTAAGTAACTGCCGATACTCGATATTAAGCGCTTTGAGTGCTTCGAAGGTGGAAAAGCACTGTATAAAAACATGACCCTGACCATTTCTTAACAGTTAGTATGAGAATGACACAAGTAAAAAGAATCTTGCAAAATAAAAGTTGATAAGAACGTCACCTCAGTTAGCCTTTATTAAACATGTAGACCAGGGGTCGGCAACCTTTAACACCCAAAGAGCCATTTGGACCCAGTTTCCACGGAAAAAAAACAAATACTTTTTGACATCTAAAATGAAGATAACACTGTATATATTGTGTTTTTTTTTACCTTTACGCTTTGTATCAACAACTATAGTGTGTTGCTTATAAAATCCATGAAGTGCTACAGAGACTTCTGCCCCTGAACCTCTGAGCACAGCGTCTGCAAATCAGGGCTGAAGTCACTTTCATCTTTACAGGACTGTGGGCTGTCGTCTGTGAGGCGTGAGCTGTGTTTGTTTTCTTTTGGCGGGTATACCGGCTCCCGCGAGTATGACGCTCATTTTGAGCGACGAAAAATAATAAAATATAATTTTATTAGATCACAATAATCTTCCAATTTAAACTACAATTTAAAAAAAGAACTAACATAAATAAAATACACTTCAATTAAATACTTATAATTTATTTTCCCAAGCCACGCGGAGCCTTAAACTCTTGTTTCTGTTGCAAAACTATTCAAAAACGCTCTTAAGTCATTATTCAGTGTGGCCTTTATAAGGATGAAAGAGCCGCATGCGGCTCCGGAGCCACGGGTTGCCGACCCCTGATGTAGACAAACTGAGCAGCTACATGGGGAAGGGTTTGGGTCCAAAGTTACTCCTCACTTACCTTATGTATTCAGAGCATCCTAACTACTCACCACGATGAGGCCAGAGCAGAGGTTTGCATTACGTGTCACGCTAACAACAACTAGCATGCTAACCACGCACTTCCTGATAATTATAGATGCAGACAGAACACAGCAGACTTATTTTGACCTCAAGAGCTGCTTATACTACACATCTGAACTGGGGCGAGACCCATTTTGCTCAAATCTTAATGTTAATCTCTAAAGTACATTACGGTTTCTGTATAGGTCGCTATGGTTACGTGTGTGTTTTGTTGTTGTTGTCCAGGGTGAAGCAGTGCACAGACTTCTATGAGATCCTGGGGGTGCAGAAGGACGCCTCAGAGGACGAGCTGAAACGATCCTACAGGAAACTGGCTCTGAAGTTTCACCCGGACAAGAACCACGCGCCCGGGGCAACTGAGGCTTTTAAAGGTACATTACGGGTTATTTTTGGATAATTTGCCTGTTTTAAGATTCATTAAGGTCGATGTGTTTTGGTTGTTGCTTATAATAATAGAGTTCATTGTTAAATTACTGATTGGAAATTGTATTGATAAGAGTTTAAAATGAGTTTAGTCCTGGTTTAGACCTGGTTTAGTCCTGGTTTAGACCTGGTTTAGTCCTGGTTTAGACCTGGTTTAGTCCTGGTTTAGACCTGGTTTAGACTTGGTTTAGACTTGGTTTAGTCCTGGTTTAGTCCTGGTTTAGTCCTGGTTTTGTCTTGGTTTAGACCTGGTTTAGTCCTGGTTTAGACCTGGTTTAGAC
>KN476165.1:5922-32345 GCA_000787095.1 Periophthalmodon schlosseri
CACACAAACCCTGCATATTTGGGCTGAGTTCTTCTCTCAAACAGAAAACACTCTGTTTCACCTTGTGATGTCATGTGGTAATACAGGAAGTGCTCCACTGTGTTTTTAAACTCCATACACCTTCACTGGAATCATTTGGATGATTTCAGACCTGGAATTGCCAATCTCTACTGAACTAAAGGTAAACGGAGCTGTTAACTTGAAAACTACCGCTTTATGACATCACAAGGTGGAACAGACCATTTTGAGCTTTGGAGATGTAGACAGACTAATAATAAAGTGTTACTCAAACATGTGTGAATGAAACAAAACACAACTCCAGGTATGTTTTTGATGAGGTAACAGCATTAGAACATGGCTTAAAGCTCACAGAAGTCAGTTTTGTGTAATATAGGACCTTTAAAAAGCCAACGCTCTGTAGATCCACAATGCACCACATTCAACGAGCGGGTGAGTGAATACAGACAGTGATAAAGATGGCGTCTCGGCAGAGGTAAAGATAGAAAGTTGCTGAGTGGTCAGTCTGACGGTCAGGTATAATAGAGGTCAGCCTGTGTTAACCGGATGAGTGGACCATCTAAAGGTACAGGGCCAGGAGGAGGAGGATGAGGAGGAAGAGGAGGATGAGGAGGATGAGGATGACGATGAGGATGAAGATGAGGATGACAATGAGGATGACAATGAGGATGAAGATGAGGATGAGGATGATGAGGAGGAGGATGAGGATGAGAATGAGGATGATGAGGATGATGGGGATGAGGGGGATGAGGGGGATGAGGGGGATGAGGGGAAGAGGAGGATGAAGAGGAGGAGGATGATGAGGATGAGGAAGAGGAGGAGGTCTGAGAGCGCTCCAGAGCTCAACAGCAAAGCCCAAAACTAAAGCTAAAACTATAATTGTGCAAACTTATGTGAATGTGTGATGGAAAGAGTCATCTATATTTTGGGTTTCATTTTAATTTTATTATTATTATTTATTTATTTATTTTTTTACAATATGAGCAGGCCTATCACAATAATCACTATAATCAACTCGTCCTTCAGTTTATGAAAGATAGAACAATATTTTTGGGGCTCGGTATTTCTCGTGTTTCTTTTTGTTTGCACAACTGCGGAATATTTGTTTATTTTTTGACTATAAGATCAAATTTAAGCCGTAAAAGTTTGAATGAATAACTTGTCTGACTCATTACAGACACAAACTAACGACTAAAGTGTTTCATTCTGATGTTTATTTCTTGCAGCTCATGATTTTTGACAATATTGTAGATTTAGAATATTTTTTGTGGTTTAAATCTGCTCTTGGGTTTTTGTGTCAGTGGCGTAAATGAGTTTCAATATTATCGTTTATCGTCTATTTTTACTTCAGCGATATATCGAACTTTAAAATGTGTTATGACAGGCCTAACAATATGAAATGGTATTGGAAAAACAACACTGAAGCCATTTTAATGCTTGATATGAAATCAGAATCACATAAGATAAAAACAGGTTTAAATGGTATAATCTAGGAATCCACCGATCCAGCTCTTTCAGTTCTGGTAACGCTATAGTATTGAGAATCGATAAGTAACTGCCGATACCTGATATCAACCGATACCAGAGAAGACTGAAAATAGCATTTATTTACTTTAAACTAAAATAAAATAAGCGGGTAAAATGAGCGGATTAATACAAACATTTTAAGACCAAAATGACGAGTCTGACAGCAGCAGTTACAGAGAGAGGGGCCACAGTTTTTCAATGTAAAGTAAAATGGAGCCAGAATCGATGGAGCCGAAGTGCACCCATGATCACTTCCTATTTGGAACGCGGCGGCTAACAGGTTAGCTATGTCCATTTATATATACAGTCTGTGGTCCAAATGTGTTATGTAGCTGTTATTTATGTCTCAAGTAACAGAATTGGGCCAACTTCAACCAGTAAATTGTCTTATTACATAAATTGAAATGTGTAACCAGGATATCGACTGAACCAAAATTCTGTAATCTGTGTCTCTTCAGTTCAGTTTTAGGACATAGTGAAATTTTGTGGAACAGACCCCGAGCTTGATTAAAAAAAAAAAAATCTATTGCAAGTTTTTAAAAAGTAGTTACTAAAAATGTCAGGTTTCAAAGAAATCAAAAACACAAATATACAAACCAGAGAGAGGGGAGCCATTTTGTCCCTGCCGCTTCCATCATCATGACAGTGTTTCTTATTTACACTTTTCACAATCAGAGCTGCTCTTTATCGCCTTTTTAATCAACAGTTAGCGGATCTTTTGAATCCATCTGAACCCAAATCCTCATCTGAATGACACCGCCGGATTAGTCCCCCGGAGACCCCACGTCGGCCATCTGACACCCCGTTATTATAGTGCGTGTGTGTGTGTGTCTGTGTGTGTGCGTGCGTGCGTGTGTGTGCGCGTGTGCGTTATAATCTCTCCAGACCCATACCCTCTCATTACACTGTGTCTGTGTATGTTCCGGGTGAAGATTAACAATGATCATTACCACAGCACATGTCCATTAAACCCATTCATACTAAACCTGCCATTATCCCTGTCACAGTGTCAGGGACAGTATCACTACATGGGTTTATTGTTCTATATATGAAAACTGGAAAAATATATTTTGGGGCTTCATATGTATCGTGGGTACTATTTTCTTTTTTTTTGCAAAAGTGGTGAGTTTTTGTTATTTAGTTATAATACAATGCTAAGGTGCTAATGGGTGTGAAATCACTCATTAGGGGCTTGAATGACTATGCTAAGTAGGACTCAGGCACAGTGCGCACTTAGGGTAGCACAATAGACCGAGTCAACAAACAGAAACTGTAAACAAACAGGTGTGTTAGCTTCAGTGTAGTTAGCTCCTCCCTTCAGACAGATATAAGGCAGTGTCCAGCAGTGATCTGACCCGAACTGAAGAAGCGGCTTGGATGAGCAGCCAAACGTCTTCACTCCTACAACTTTTTGTTCAGTTGACAGATTTTATTTTTCTTTTGCTATGGTAATACAATAAGATTTGAGCAGTAGATGGTTGAACAAGTCACTTCAGATGATTATGGGTTCATTCTGCTATTTACTTTGTTTACTTTTGCCTACTTAAAAATTACACTGAGCCAACAGACAGAAACGGTAAACAAACAGATGTGTTAGCTTCAGTGTAGTTAGCTCCTCCCTTCAGACAGATATAAGGCAGTGTCCAGCAGTAATCTGACCACAACTGAAGAAGCGGCTTGGATGAGCAGCCAAACGTCTTCACTCCTAAAATTTTTTGTCCAGTTACAGATTTTTCTTTTACTATTTCTATTTAAAATGGTTTACTGGGATTATCTTGCTTATCTTAACCAGTGGCATAGTTTCAATATTATCGTTTATCGCGATATTTCTCTGTGGCGATATATCGTGCTTCAAAATGTGTTATCATGACAGGCCTACTTACTGTTATTCCAGGCAAAAGTTCAGCTGTTGATCAGTGCCACAAAGCGTATCCCGACTGCCGAAAAACGCTGTGCATGGTAACGTAAAGTGCATTTGACAAGTTTTGATGTTTTTCTAATTTCTACTGTTTGGTTGGATAGTTGCTTTGTTTTGGTTGCTTTGGATTTGGTTAAATATTTATCATAGTTTCACACCAGTCAAGTTTCAGTTTCACACCAGTCAAGTAGAAGTGTGTGAAGAAAAGTTGAAAAATAAAAGTTTAAAAATTATAAGAAGTAGTTAATGTGTCGTCTAAAGTGCATTTTGCAGATTGCTACATATTTAGAGATGTATCGATCCGACTTTTTCAGTTCCGATACCGATTTTGATCAAAATGGTGAATAGTTGCATTTTTATAAAGCGGTTTTCCACCTTCAAGTCACTCAAAGAACTTTACATCAAGGAACCACTCACCCATTCACGCACCAGTGTACACAGACATTGGGGGCGGGGTGGATTAAGTGTCTTGCCCAAGGACACAATGGCAGCATTCATCTGTGGGAGTTGGAATCGCACCGCCAACCTGTGGGTCAGTGGACAAACACTTTACCAACTAAACTACAAATGTGTTATGGAGCTGGTATTTATTTTTCAAGTAACTACAGAACAGCTTTGTGTAAATAAAAGTCAGTTTATATTCCCAACCAGGATATCGGCTGAATCGATATTTGAAAGCGATATCCGATCCCGTGGATTTTTCAGTATCAAATCAGTGCACCCCTATACATTTTAAACATATATTTCAGATTATGATGATTTAAAATGGCTACAGTGGCTCAGTAGTTTTTTCATGAACATCAAAAGCCACATTTATCTCATGAATCTAGCAAAACCAAAACAGGAGCCGTGCAGAGGAGTTAAGTGGGACGAATGTTTGATTTAAAGCACCAACCTCAAGAGCTTGTTTATATAATTCACCGTCCTGGTATAACTCAAACTGGAGGAGCTAATGTGTGAAGATGAAAAACAGCAGCGATTTTGGCAAGACTCCATTTGAAATAAACAAACAACTGCAGGATTCCTAAAGTCTGAAGTGAAATGGAATATGCAACTAACACAAGGACAAGGATCTACTGTGTTTGTGCCAGCCCCAAGCCAGGAGGAATGGATTGGGGTTGCTGTGGCTACTTGGATCTATATCATAGACTGTGTAAAGAAGTGGACTAAGTGAGTGTGACGTCACCCACAGCGTTGGGCTCCAGTCAAATGAAGCTCATCGAGGCTAGAGCAGTTATAGGGGTGAATTGGGAGCCGATTTCCATTGGGAGCCGGAAGCGCGCCCATGATCACTTCCCATTTGGAACGTAGAGGCTAGCAGATTAGCTATGTCCATACGCAAAAATGTTATGTAATGGAGGCATATTTTGGAAACAGCTGATTTATCATGTTCATTTATTCTTCTCTGCAAAGTTTGCTAGAAACACAGACAAGACTCTATGATTATAATTAGCTCCCAACTAATGCAGCGTAAACCACATATAACAGGACGATTGCAAATGGCTCCAATGCTCAGTTAAAGCCAAATACTTTTGTGAAATCTTCAAAATTTGCAGACAGAGAAAGTTATAATTCCACGCCGTCTACAACAGGATCAGTTAAAACCCAAATCCAGAGGCGGTTCTTACATTTGCTGCAGAACTGAGGCCAAGGCTGAACCCTCAAACACTGTAACCTTCTTTCATATAATCCAGACGATATCAAAAGGTCAGCAGAAGTGAACAAGGAACAGAATCTATACACCTGCTTTACTCTGGGGGAATATGAGAGATTATGCCACGCTCCAGACGCCCTCGGAGGTCGGAACAAGGACCTCGCAATGACGTAGTCTCCGAGTTCAACATCAGATGCCCGTTCCAGTTGTCAAGTTGCAAAAACAATGAGCGGACTATTGCAGTAAAGATTCAAAAAAGGTATAAATACTCACAAAGTGCCCAGATCAGCCAAAATGAGGATCCATTTAAGTTAGTTTAGTAACTCGGACGACGTTGCTATGGTAACGGTTAATAAAGCAACATTTGAGAGTGAATTTCTGCTTTTGTTGACATTAGCGCAGTTAGCAACATTAGCATAACAGCGTATTTTTAAATGCAGAGGTTCAGTGAGGGAAAAAAGGCAAAATAACACAAGTACAAAAAGTATTTTAACTGTTGGAGAGCTACAGCCCTGGCCTTACCCAACTCAAGCCTGAAATGTTTCTTAACAGGGAACCAACAACTTTGAAACTTTAGCTTGAAAAAAACATCCACCAAACATTTAACACACAAATCAGCACAGAGATAATGTAAAACGAAGCCAAAGAGAAAAGAAGTATAAAGAATTGGACTATGTGACGTCACCCACAGCGTTCGGCTCCAGTTAAATGAAGCTCATCGAGGCTAGAGCAGTTATAGGGGCCAATTTGGAGCCCAGTTCCATATTTGGAGGCTCTTGCGGACACTTAGCAACGCTGTCAATCAAACCTGCTGCTAATGCTAATGGAGCGACCTCGGGGAAAGAAGACGCCTGATTTGTCTGTTGCTAATGTTCATATCTTGAGTTACGGAAACAATAGCAAAATAAAAACCCCAGGATCATGTAGAGCAGATTAATACGAACATTTTAAGACCAAAGAGTGGAGCCAGTGTCGATGGAGATGGAAGCGCCCATGATCACTCCCTATTTGGAACGCGGCGGCTAGCAGGTTAGCTATGTCCATTTATATATACAGTCTATTGAGAAAAGCTGTGTTTTTCTGTTTTTTTTAAGACTTAAAAGATGCAGATGGGGCTCGTTCCAGAGTTTTGGACGATTACATGCACATAACACAGTGAACGGTTATAATGTGCTGTATCTGAAAGAGCAAAACACAGAATCAATATCATCCATTCGCTAACTGACATAATCTGAATTGACTTAACACTTAACTGGGATGAACTGCAGATGTTTCCTACAGGCAAAACCTGAGTCCCACTGATCCAGAGCAGAATCCACGTCTCAAACCATCTTAAGGCAAATGGATTTGTGCCACGGGCTAAGCACTGCCACGGGCCACAACGCTCTCCACAGAGACGCCAACGAAACAGGTAAGACTGACACGAGCTCGTTAGCAGAGGGACAGCTTCAGGACAGTGACACCTCTGCTCAGTTTGATTTAAGTGACAGCGTTTCATGTTTTTTTTTTATTACATTGTTTGGAGGAATAATACCCGCGCTAAATATTTATATAGTTTTACATCAGTTAAGTGGCAGTTTGGGAAGAAAAGTTGAAAACAAAAGTTATAAAAGCAGTAGTCTGTGTGTGTTATCAGCACAGACACAACTCCAGCCAAAATGACACACAAGAGACGTGACTCTGTAAACATTTGTTTTATAAAATGAAGTTGTGTTTCACCCTCCTCTCTCTTCCCCTTTGTTTGTCTCTGTCCTCTGTTTCCCCCCCTCACGTCTCTCTCACCCCACCTCCCTCCCTCACTCTCTCTGTCTCCCTCACTCTCTTTCCGTCTTTCTCTCCCCCTCTGTCTTTCTCTTTCTCTCCGTCTCTCCCCCTGCCACTCTCTCTCTCTCTCTCTCTCCCCTCTGTCTTCCTCTTTCTCTCTGTCTCTCTCTCTGCCCCCCCTCTCCCTGCCCAACCCTGTCTTCCTCTTTTTTCTCTGTCTCTCCCGTCACTCTCTCTCTGCCACCTCCCTCTCTCTTTCTCTCTCTTGCTCTCTCTCTCCCCCCCTCTCTGTCTGCCCCCTCTGTCGTTCTCTCCCCTCTGTCTATCTCTTTCTTTCTCTCTTTCGTTCTCTCCCTCTCTGTCTTCCTCTTTCTCTCACTCTCTGTTTCTCTCTCTCTCCATTTAAGCTCCGAAAAGTGAGTTGATTTTTGACTTCCAAACTCCTCGGCGTTGAGCCTGTTGACCCAGCACGCCGTGGCGTCTTGGGCTCTGGATTCCTCAGTTAGTTTGTCGCGTGTCGTTAGCATTGGGAGAAGCGTAGCCTTGATTAGCGACGCTGCGGTTTATCGGCGGAGATAAGGGTCCGGCCGGGGACGGGACCGGCACCGCATCGATCCTACACAACGACTGCTGCGTGACACCCCCAGCCCGAGATTAAGACTTAATGAAAAACAAATCAGACGAGAGAGAGAGAGAGAGAGAGAGGGAAAGATAGAGAGAGAAAGAGCGACAGAGGGGGAGAGAGAGAGACAGAGAGAGCGACAGAGGGGGAGAGAGAGAAAGAGAGAGAGAGAAGACAGAGAGAGAGAGAGAGAAGACAGAGAGAGAGAGAGAGAAGACAGAGAGAGAGAGAGAGAAGACAGAGAGAGAGAGAGAGAAGACAGAGAGAGAGAGAGAGAAGACAGAGAGAGAGAGAGAGAAGACAGAGAGAGAGAAAGAGAAAGAGAAAGAGAGAGAGAGAAAGAGAGAGAGAGAGAGAGAAAGAGAGAGAGAAAGAGAGAGAGAGCGACAGAGGGGGAGAGAGAGACAGCGAGAGAAAGAAGGGAGAGAGTGAGGAAGAGAGAGGAGGGGAGAGAGAGAGAGACAGAGGGAGATAGAGAGAGACAGAGGAGACAGAGGGAGAGAGGGGGCAGAGAGGGGGAGAGAGGGAGAGAGAGAGAGAGAGAGAGAGAGGGAGAGAGAGAGGGGGGACAGAGAGGGAGAGGGACGGAGAGACGGAGGGAGAAAGAGAGACAGAGAGAGCAACAGAAGGAGAGAGAGAAGGGGGTGGATATGAAGAAGGATACAGAGGGGGAAGAGAGAGACTGGGAGGGGAGAGAGAAAGAGAAAAAGTGGGAGAGAGAAAGAGAAAAAGTGGGAGAGAGAAGAGGATAGACAGAAGCAGATATCACAGGGAGAAGAGGGCAGGCATATGGGGAGTCCCCTTTGAAGGAGACACAAAGCCACAGTGAAAAGAGAGAGACAGAGTGATGTTACTGAGAGGAGGACGAGTATAAAAGTGCAGAGTCAGCAAAGCCGTTTGAGTTTTTCCACAGACGCATCAGTCGCATGAGTCCAAACATGAACCTGGAATATTTCTTTTTTATGGGACTTGTTTTATTTGAGCGTTTCATCACCTCATAATAACTGTCATAATTAGGTCTTCAGAGCAAAGAAAGGAACAAAATGTTAACTGGCTTCTACAAACGTGAACGCTTGTACCGAGTGAGAGGTGCGTTCTTTGTGAATCTACAATAGACTCATTTTCACAGCTTTTCTGATTTAACTAAAACAGTTAAATGGTGAACTGGTAAAAACACCACGAACCACCACATGCATGGTAACAAATGATTATTATGATCACGTAACCAATTCAATTAAAAAGACAAAAGATTGGGGGGTTGCACAACTGAAATAATTCATGTTTATTTAGACTATTCATGATGAAATCCAAGATGAGCTCAAGTTCACAAAGCAAGAAAAAATCTGAAGTTACAGACGAGGTTCGGCTGCATAATACGTCGTAAACAAATCAAAATCAATATTTGAGAAAGGCTCCAGTTATTTAGATCATAAAGTTTTACTTTAGATTCAAACATTCTGCCACCAGAGACTGCCACCAGTAAAAAGTGAAAAATATCAGTATTGGCGCCGATACCCAATACCAGTATCAGTAAATCTAAAATCTAAACCTAAAATTTAAATCTACAATCTAAATCTAAAATCTAAAATCTAAAATCAAAATCAAAAATCGTAAATCTAAATCAAAAATAGAAATCTTGTCAGAAACTGTGCGATTTCTCTCTCCTCACTATTGCACAAAACCCGGGTCTCTGTGCTCGTGCAGCATCCCTCGTTCCTCTGTACAGGGACACTCTGTTGACAGGCGGAGACACCATGTAATGACCTCTGTGGTGCCCACATGGCGCACCATCAGGCTGAACGTGTGCCCACTCACTGCCCGGGCTGTACCAGGATGTGAGGAGCTGGGAGAGAAAGAGGAGAGAAAGAGGAGAGAAAGAGGAGAGGAGAGACAGATGAGAGAAAGGAGAGCTGGCAGAGAAAGAGAGTGACTCAGAGGTGGGCTGACACTCTGCTAACACATGGGGGAAGGTGTGTGTGTTTGCTACAGCATAATATTCCGCGCTCATCGATGACTTTGTGTTCAACCTTGTCCGTTCAAAGCGGCTAAAGTAAATATCTGTTCTCTTAGATGGCTGAGTGCTAAACGAGTGCTACATCAAAACAAACACAACACGGTGGATGGATTGGATTTATAAAGCACGATTCTGGCACTCAAACCCATTACTTTAGCCGGTTAGTCTCAGATAGAGCCACGGACGCAGTGTTAGTGATATGAAGCCACAGGCGACTCGGGGCAGATTGATGTCGAGGTGGCAGCCATATTGTGGCAATGGCTCTCTGTTTATCAGGGATTGAATTGATCAGCCATGCATCCATCTGACAGGTGAGGCACGGCGGAGGAAGTGTCTTGCCAAAGGACACAGGAGTGGGATACAGTTGGGAGAGGAGGCAGCAACCAGCAACGTTTGAGAGTATGGAAACGCAAACCTGAGAGAGAGAGAGAGAGAGAGAGAGAGAGAGGGGGAGAGAGGGAGAGAGAGACAGAGAGAGAGGGAGAGAGGGAGAGAGGAAGAGAGGGAGCGAGGGAGAGAGACAGAGGAAGAGAGACCAGGAAGAGAGAGAGACAGAGAGAGAGAGGAAGAGGGAGAGACAGAGAGCGAGAGAGGAAGAGAGAGAGACAGAGGAAGAGAGCAAGAGAGGAACAGGGAGAGGGAGAGAGAGAAAGAGAAGCAGGGAGAGAGAAAAAGAGAAGCAGAGAGAGTGCGAGAGAGAGAGAGAGAGAGAAAGAGACACAGAGAGAGAAAAAGAGAGACAGAGAAAGAGACAGAGAGAGAGAGAAAGATATGGAGAGAGGGAGAGACGGTGAGAGAGGGGAGTGGATACAGAAAGAGAGAAGAGAGAGAAGGATGGAGAGAGAGAGATGATATGAAGAGAGAGAGAGAGAAAGAGAGAGAGAGAGAGATGGATATGGAGAGAGAGGGCGAGAGAGAGAGCGAGAAAGTGAGAGCGAATGGATATGTGTAGAGAGAGAGAGAGAGAGAGAGAGAGAGAGAGAGAGAGACAGTGCCAAAAGACACAGCACAGGGATGAACTGAGAAAAGAAGGCATCAAACCAGCAACTTCTCAGACTATGAAAAAGCAAACCTGGGTCTTTTTAATGCTCCCAATACAAAAGCAGAAGTATAGTTATGTTGATTTCTTCCATTTAACTAAAGCACGTATAATGAGCATTAAGAGATAATCCTCCAGCTAGGTACTCCTGCAGTCACCCCCCGCCCTCGAGGTTACCCCAACAGCACAAAAGTACGGGTCAAATGCAGAGGACCAAACGACACACTTCATTAGGAATAAAAATCAGTCTCAGACCATTAAAATCATTAGTTTCCAGTTAAAGTTGTGACCTCCAGCAAGTCGTTTTAAGGCACAGCTCCATAGAGTGAACCGCATCACGACAGAAGCATCCTCGGTTTATATCTAAGTCACAGTCCTGAACACCCACTGACAAAATGCCTACGGATTTAAAATCATATGTAAATGTATACAGTCTTTAGACGAGCGGAGCGGAGCAACTGTCTTCAAAGCGCTCATGATTAGAGTGTGATTCGCCGGCGATGTTACGCCCGTATGCTAGCTAAAAAAAAAATCACGCGTTTTACCCCTACCTCGACGTGCCGCCTTGCCCTGCCCGCCCATGAGTGTGCGTGCCTGGCTCTCCATCACGCGACAGATGGAGCCTCATATAGTAGCGGTCCACATGGGGAGCTGAGAAGTCGCTCTTGGATGCGATAACCTTCACACCCCCTGAGAATTTTGGGGAGAGAATGGAAGCGGCCAGACTCAAGAACAAGTGGGTTGGCGCGATGGAGCCGGGTGCCGGAGCCACTAAACGACGGCCAAGTTGGTCCAAAGAAAGCCAGACAGAACCACGCTTTGTGCAGAAAAATGTGTTGCTAATATTATGGAAATTGCCTTAGTAAATACTGTCTCCAGAGCCAGATCTATAGCGCAGCTGAGTTATTGTTGAATATGAATGATGGATTGAATTGTAGATTTCGGAGGTGAGGAGAAAGGAGACAGATGGTGACCACAGAAGGTAAAGACAAGGGACATTTTGTACTGAGATGTTCCAATAAGCTAGCAGGAATCAGTTCAGGGTTTGCGAGATTGCTACAGTGTGAAGCTGACTAGCTTTTGATATGAAAATGGCTGTGCTAACGCTTCACAAAGGGGTAGTTTTGATGCCAAATCACTGATAGTTTGGACCATAGACTATATATAAATGGACATAGCTAACGTGCTAGCCGCCGCGTTCCAAACAGGACGTGAGCACGGGTGGGCTTCCGGCTCCATCGACACTGGCTACAAACTGTGGCCCCTCTCTCTGTATTGATTGTTATCGATCCTGGTGATCCTGGTGGCGAGTTCTTTTTACGAGTTTGCTCCCGCTAGCATTAGCAACAGGTTTGATTGACAGCATTGCTAAGCGGAAGGGGCGTTACCTTCAACAGCCTCGCTCCGGATTGGCTCTTTGGTTGCTACGACACTCGCGGTCAGAATCCCAAATATGTAAATATCCAATATAAACCAATGGTCAAAACCTAAATGCAAACATTTTCACCAACCAAAAGTCCAAGTGCGTTTGAGTAGTTCAAATGTTAAAATACAGTTACCACATCAGAATGAAAGAAGGAAAAAAAGGAAAATCAACAACATAATTCCATATGCCCTGTGTTTAACATGTGCAGCCCCAAATCTCTGTGCAGGCTGTAATTATTCCTTCAGCAGAACAGGGGGCACTGCACCTTACAGCACACCAACAGACCACTCCATGTAATTACAGCCTATATGATTAACACAATTATAGATTTTAGCGGGACTCCCTAAAACCTCAGCATTTCGTCCGGGGGCGGGACTTAACATTCTATTGCAACCATGGCAACCCTCTTTTTAACAGTGTTTTCTTATTCACCTGAGCTGCTGCTGCCAAGACTAAAAAAAAAAACAACAGACTTTTTGGCAAGACAAAGTGAATTTAAATCTAAAATTATAACAAAAACAAAGACAGTTTTTCGTTTACTTTCCGTTGATGCATCAGAGGCTCATTTTCCCGCTTTCTTTTAGTGGTTAGGCTCACGAATGTTGAGTTTTGAAAATATATTTTTTCATGACCAGGTTAGAATCAGGGTTAGGTTTAGGAACGGGTCAGAGGTTTGCTAACTGGGGCTTGGCAAAACTGAGCTGTACTTTTTAGACAAAAGGAAATTCCAAATAAATAACGGCAGTTAGTTAGCTTTGATTGACACGGAGTGCTAAGCCCCGCCCCCGGACGAAATGCCAAGAATTTAGTGAGTCCCAGATTTTAGCGCTGCATGAGAAACTGAGTTCAACTTCAGGCAAAACACAAAGGCAGAAGCAGTGTGGTTTAATCCTGGTTTGAGCCCAGTGTGATGTAGTTAGTCCTGGTTTAGTTCTGGGTTTATTCCAGTCCCCATTTAGTCCCGTTTTTGCTCTGGTATGTGCGTGCGAGTGTGAATAAACCTTAGTCTCATCCAACTGGTAACTAAACAGCCCCAGTTAAAGCAGTTTTAACTAGGGTATTCTGGCATCGGCAAAAGCTCAGATACCGCACATTAAAAAAAAAAAAAAATGGTATCAGAACAATACTAGTTTTAACATTACCAATCACTACCTCTTTATGAAGTTATTTAACTGCCCACAGACCTAACGGGGATTCATGTTGAGGGACGAGGGGTAAGACAGCGGTAAGTAGTGTCCAAACTCACATCCCAACTCCCACTTCACCTTCTTTCCAACTTTAACCTTTGTAAGACCAATAATCTATCTGTTCCTCCAGCGTCCTGACCGCTCGGCTCTGAGGCCACGGTGCCAATGAGGAGGAGCAGGGGAAGAATGGAGGGAAAGAATGGAGGGATGAATCTGGGGCACAGAAGGCCATGCATCTCAAGTCTCCCTTCTGCCACAATCACAGCAAAATCATCAGCGCTGGCGTCGAACCGGCACCCTCCTGCCCACACACGCGCACACACGCGCACACACGCACACGCACACACACGCACACACACGCACACACACTTTGGGTTTCCATGCTTCTTAGGGACATCACATTGATATACATACATTTCCCGAGACTGATCCTAACATTAAAGAGGGGGTATTTTACTTCTATAGGGTTAAACTCTGCATATTTGGGCTGAGTTCTTCTCTCAAACAGAAAACACTCCACCTTGTGATGTCATGTGGTAATACAGGAAGTGCTCCACTGTGTTTTTAAACTCCACACACCTTCACTAGAATCATTTGGATGATTTCAGCCCTGGAATTTCCAATCTCTACTGAACTAAAGGTAAAAGGAGTTGTTAACATGAAAACTACCGCTTCATGACATCACAAGGTGGAACAGAGCATTTTGAGCTTTGGTGATGTAGACAGACCAATAATAAAGGGTTACTCAAGCATGTGTGAATGAAACAAAACACAACTCCGGGTATGTTTTTGAGGAGGTAACAACATTATAACATGGTTTAAAGCTCACAAGAGTCAATTTTGCGTAATATAGGATTTTACCTCTTGTGCATGTTTAAGTTTAGTGTTTACATCATAGGGACCTCATAAAGGAGCCAGGTCCCCATGATGCGACTGTGTATACAGATTTTAGTCCTCACAAGTTAACAAAAACCCACCCACACACACACGCAGTTGGACACCAGTGCGGAAACGTTCTCTTCCGCCTCTTACATCTATCGTTTATTTGCCAAATTCAGCAGGTGCAGTCTCTCCAGATCTTTATTTATTTGAGTGAGAGGGAAAGAAAACACCAAATGTGCTTGAGGAGATAAAAGTGATTTGTAAAGAACGTGAAGGCAAATTTATCCATGTTTGACTTTTATAGAGGAATAAAAACATTTGTTTGTCCAAAACATTATTCACTCAGTTCTGTTTTCAAGAGGGATGTCAAAAGAATCGAAAATCAGATACTAATCCATATGAAAACTAGTATCGAAACGAGCGACTCATTTGAACAGGTATCGATACTAAAAAAAAGTCACATTTGTCTATTCCTTAGGCGTGTTTGTCCACTGATCTGAAGGTTTGCGGTTCGAATCCTGCTCTTGACATAAACAGTGTTGGTTGAGTGGTCAGATCCACTGACCCACAGGTCGGTGATGTGATTCTAGCTCACACAGATGAATACTGTCATTGTGTCCTTGGGCAAGACACTTAACCCACCTCACCCCCAGTGTGTGAATGGGTGAGTGGTATCAAAAATGGCAACTTCAACTATTTTTATTACTTTTATGAGATATAAGGAAAGCATTGTCCCTTGTGGTGGTCAGTCAGATCAGAGGCAGTGGTGGCTCAGTGGTAGAGCGTTAGCCCACAAACCGGAAAGATGCCAGTTCAATCCCCGCACACTTCTGTAATACTGTGTGAAGTTTGCAAGCCGCTCTATAAATCCAGAACACTTTTGCTATTCCCATCTCCCATTTGTCTCGCGCCATTCCTCTCCACGACAACAACCCCCCATAACATGCTGAATCTTGTCCACTTTTCTACTGATAAAGAAAGAAATACGAGCCCCAATTTGAGACAATGCACTCGGGATAAATGATGTTTAGCAAAGCCACAGCGGCCATGGGCGGCGTGGGGCAGAGTGATGAAGAAACATCCCCCGGAGCCAGAGCAACAAACACAAATCCAATCATTTCCTCATTATGTTTCCTCTGCGCTTAGCTGGGCTGATCGGGAGAGAATGGATTATGGTCTTCGATCTCCTCCCAGCGAGCCTTGGTCAACTTTGACACCATTTTGTACATTTAACCGTGTTATATTCACGCGATCCTTTTACTACAGTAAGAGCCGAGGGAGTTGAGTTCATTTAGCTGTCAAGAAGAAGACGATACAAGAGAGTAGCGAAGGTCCAGAAAGGCACTGCTCACCCAGGTGTATTAGTGTCGGCGTGTGACACAGTAGGGAGAGTTCAGACAGGTTGTCGATGGTAGAAAAGATTGTCCTGTTGTTTTTTTTAACTCGACTGAGGCGGTTTTATGTGAGTTTCTATCAAACTGAAAAATCTGTGTGTCGTTTCTTAGCTTAAAGTGAGGAATATAGGCACACAAGAAGATTGGCTAACTTAGCGAGGGACTTAACACGACGGATGGTTGTTACAAGACCTGTCACGAAATATCGCTACAGAGAAATATCACAATAAACAATAATATTGAAACTACTTCATGTCGCTAATTAAGATTCAAATAAAGGAAGGTAATCCCAGTGAACCATTTTTAAATCGGCTGTTTGATTAAAAGACATGAGCTGAAGCAAATACACAGCAGAATGTACCAATATTTAGCCATAAAAGGGGCTTAATCACCCCTCCACATCTCCCCATTTTTGCAAAGAAAAAGCACGATACATATTGAGACCATAAACCACCATATAAAGAAGTGGACTAAGTGAGTGTGACGTCACCCACAGCGTTTGGAGCCGAGTCCAATATTTGGACTTCTGACCACGAGTGTCACAGTGGGCGTGTACCGGTGGAGGTGTAAACGGGGGTAGATCGGCAAAAATGGCGTCTTGAAAATAAGCAATTAAAGATTACTCAGACATGAATCACTCCAAACACAACTTCAGAGGAGAAGAAACAACTAGAACATGGTTAAAGACATGAATCATCCAAACACAACTTCAGAGGAGAAGAAACAACTAGAACATGGTTAAAACCTCTGAAAATTGATTTTGCAGAATAGGTCTGATTTAACACTGGTATCAATCCCTATGACCCCTAATCTTCATCAATCTGGCAGAGTCTTCCTCCCCTCCGTAGCTCCATCCTCCGCTCTCTCTCAGCAGCAGCTCCAGTCCATTAGTGCAGGAGTCGGGGGTCCGAGGTGAGGTGCGGCTCTTCCATCTCCCCCTGCAGGGTCAACGCCATCGCGCTCCCCCCTCCGCTAATGACGTCTGTGGGAACACAACGTAAGGAGGTGCTCTTCATCACGGGGACATGTCTGGAGCCGATGCAGCCACACACACCGGCGCAGTGGGAGTGAAAGACGGACTCATTAAAGGACACACGATCTATAGACTGTTTATCACCCTGACAAAAGCCCACGGTAGGTTTAGACCAATGGGCTGATGCTATCAATGGATTTATATGCACGTTTTAAAGCAACGCGTTGGAAGAAAAACACTGAAATCCAGACGAGATAAAGCAAATGTTTGAATGAGAATGTTATGGAGTTGTTTAAGCCTATCACTATATCGATGTCGTTCAGTAAATGAAAGTTGGAAATATATTTTTTGGGGCTCAATATTTTCTTTGCGATAATGGGGAGATTTTTATTATTTTTGTTGTGATACGATAAGATTTGAGCTGTAAAGGGTTGAATGTTTTAAGTCTATGGATAAATATTGCTTAATTCCGCTATTTGTTGCAGCTCAGGCCTTTTAATTAATGAATTATTTATTTATTTGATTGGGACGATGATGTTAATGGAAAGACATGATACAACATGAATGTAAACGCACACGATACGGTTTATTTTAAAAATGGTTTCACATCTACATTAAAATGCAGAATCAACTGCCTTAAAGGTCCTATATTACACAAAATTGACTCTTGTGAGCTTTTACCCATGTTACAATGCGGTTTCCTCATCAAAAACATACCTGGAGCTGTGTTTTGTTTCATTCACACATGTTTGAGTAACACTTTATTATTAGTCTGTCTGTTCCACCTTGTGTTTTTAAGCTTTTGTTCAGCAGAGATTGGACAATTTCAGCCCCGGAACTGCCAAATGATTCTAGTGAAGGTGTATGGAGTTTAAAAACACAGTGGAGCACTTCCTGTATTACCACATGACATCACAAGGTGGAACAGAGTGTTTTCTGTTTGAGAGAAGAACTCAGCCTAACTAGCACATTCCCTTAAACATACAACAATCACATTATTGGTAGCAGTTGAACCCTTGAATACAATTACACCAAATCCCTCTTTTTATCTTTTTTCTTTTCAAACTCTAACCCTAAAAAAACGATTCCCAAAAGCCATCTTGAACACTACTCAAAGCTGTTTTGATGTTCTGTATTAATCACCATATATTCCAGAGCATCTCCCACTGTTCTGTATGATTGAGTAAGGCAAACCAAGCCGTTTATCAATGTAATCAATGAGCAGACGCATTTCCATAACGCCACAGATGTTGGATTGATTTGGGATATGTGCAAACGCCGAGGCAGCTCAAACAAAGCCCTCAGAACACGCCAGATAACACCTCCGGCTCCACGTTTATTAACACGTTAAAAATCCTGTTTTTTTTTTTGTTTGTTTGGCGTCTGCAGTTCACTCAAACAACCTTCTGCTGAGACTCTGTTGCAGCTGTTGATTAAAACCACCGGGGGCAGGACTGAGCTAAAGTGTTTTCATTCACTGTAAAGAAAACCAAAAACTTATATTCGTTTAACTGTTACTATATTTATTTTGATCGCTCGTGTTTTGACTAATCCTGCATGTCTGCCGTCTCCTTTTCAAGAGCTCAAAACGCTTGGTTCCACTGCATGATGTCATCAGATGGTCCAGAATATGCTCCTCTAGGGTTTTAAAGTCTAAACACATTTTAAATCAATTTAATTCAAGTTTATTTCTATAGCACTTAGCATTTAAAACAACTAAAGTAAAAAATAAATAAATATGACTAACAACTACTACGACGACGACGACTACGACTACTACTATTACTATGACTACGACGACTACGACTACTACAACTATGACTACTACTAGAAGAAGAAAAAGAAAAAGTAGACAAAGAAGATGAGAAAGAAGAGGAAATAACACAGATAAGAAACATAAACAGAACCATAGAGCACAAAAAATGTCCTATGTAGCTTGTATTAAATACCAGGGAGAAGCCTGTATTAAATGCCAGGGAGAAGCTTGTATTAAATACCAGGGAGAAGCTTGTATTAAATGCCAGGGAGAAGCTTGTATTAAATGCCAGGCAGAATACATTTAACGTTTAACACATGCTTCACGCCTACGTGAGCTACTATAATTTGTTGTGTCCAAAATTATTTTTAAAAATCTGAAAGTTATACGTTTTATGCCAGATGCCCTGTCTAATGTAACCTTTTATTTCTCCTTTTTGTCATCTCATGAATCTACGACCAGCAATCCGTTCTTTTTAAAACGTATTCGGTTCGATGATTTAACCATTTTAGCGAAGCAAAATGCATTAAACACAACCTAAGGGGCAGAAGGAGCCAAATGGAGCAGGTCATGAAACAATTCCCCTTTGAATGCACATTTATGGAGATGTAATGAGAATACAGAACGGAACAAGCTTCTGAATTATGAATGTGTGATGAAACATATACATGAAATATAGAAACCATCCATAGCATATCACATACCTAACGAGTAGATTTAGGTCGCTTACATGGACCACACCATTCAGACCGCGTAGCTCTGTGCTAGCTAGATTACTGTACATACCAATCTACATACACCCACGTCATGTTGGTATAAGCTCAATAGTGGTATTTCTTCTATGGATTTTTTCTGGGCCAATTAAACCAGACACGAGAGCTAGCACATGATTAAAGACTTATGTGCCCAAAGTCACAGCTCTCCCACACAGAAACAACACCAAATGTCCAAACGGCATTGATCTTATTAAAACGGTCTGATTGTACAGATTGCCACCACATGCGTTCTCCCTAGGTCCAAACGCTGGTGCCAAGCCAAGTATAAATGTGTATTTCTTTTCAAATCTATTAGCCCCAAGGTTGTTAACTTGGAACACATCCCCACAGAGAGAAACACTGCTAATGTGATGAGCTAAATCAGCCATTTTGTGCTTGTGTTGCTATAGTTATAATGTGTGACACTGTGGATCATTATGTTATAATTTGCACATTTGAAATCACAATATTCATCTAAAACGACTTAATAAAAGAAACACGTCCGCTGACTTCCGCGTTAGAAACCTGCGGTGCCCAATGGGAGCTGACGTCGCCGTAAACGTCATAACAACAAAGCGGCGCGTGCTGTCGGCGCCCCCTGTGGACCGCTGCACATCACACTAGCGAGCAGCCCATTTTTTTTCATTTGTACCAAAATGACTACGCGACGCTGCCGAATCCTACGAGTATCACCGATTAAGAAAATAAAACTGGAGAAGGAAGTGCGTACGTCACGGGGGCGTGTACTGGTGAAGGTGAAAATGGGGGTATATCGGGAATATGGCGTCTTGAAAATAAGCAATTAAAGATTACTCAAAAATGAGTCACTCCAAATATACCTTCAGAGGCTCAATGAGAAGAAACAGCTAGAACATGGTTAAAAGATCTGAAAAGTCCAGTTTGCAGAACAGGTCATGTGTCTATTTTGTATTGCTTAAACACAGTTGGTGGAAGAATGCAAAATAGAAACCGCTATCCACAAACTGTAGTTAAAAACAGAGGCTGATTATGGACAGCGTTGGCGTGGACCATCGGGGAGAGTGGCACCAGCCAATAAGTCTAATTAACATTTAGAGGAGATGCCAATCAAAGGCTACGAGGTTATAAGCTACCGTTTGCTATTAAGTATGTAAAAAGGGGGAGTTTGTTGAACATTTTTGGCAACATAATTTGTTTTGGGGGTTTTTTTGGTATTCAAAGGAAGCAGAAAAAACATTGAAACTAAATGTGCATAATACCAAATCATTTAAACCATCGCATTTTTTCATTTTTTCATATAAGCAACAAAATCAACTACTATTTTCTGATCTTTGTTATAATGCTGTTCCCCATCACAAACAAAAACCTGCATATTTAGGCTGAGTTCTTCTCTCAAACTGAAAACACTCTGTTCCACGTTGTGATGTCATGTGGTAATACAGGAAGTGCTCCGCTGTGTTTTTAAACTCCATGCACCTTCACTAGAATCATTTGGATCATTTTAGACCTGGAATTGCCAATCTCTACTGAACTAAACGCAAAAGGAGCTTCATGACATCACAAGGTGGAACAGAGCATTTTGAGCTTTGGAGATGTAGCCAGACTAATAATAAAGAGTTACTCAAACATGTGTGAATGAACCAAAACACAACTCCAGGTTTGTTTTTGAGGAGGTAACAGCGTTATAACATGACTTAAAGCTCACAAGAGTCCATTGTGTGTAATATAGGACCTTTAACAACTTTTTCTCCTGCAAATATTGACTTGAGGAGCCGGTTGAATCAGACAGGTGCATGTGTGTGTCTGGCTCAGTAGTTTGCACAGTCTAGTTTCCACAAAGCTACATTAAAAGTTTCTGTTTGGCCAGAGACAAAGTCCTTGTTCACACAGACAGTATTGATCCCGTGGACTTTAAGAGGTGAGAGAAGGTCGTCTGCAATCAAAAACACTTTGGAGGAGACTCAAAGCCAACTCCAAAAAAAAAACATCTCACAGCCAAAGAACGGCCTCGCGGATTCAAAATGGAGGAGCGGAATTTTGAGTCCAGACTGAACTCAGAACAACAGAAGGAGCAGCACATGACATTTGCCATATTTCACAGCTCCACAAATATGGCATCAAGAGGAGTGAGCAGCTCTCCTCAACGACGCCTGGATGTGGTCAGTGGAGATAAACAACAAAAATCAACGCTACTTACTTACTTTACATTAAAATAGTGAAATATGCACTTTTTGTTTACCAAGTTCAAGTATTAACCATGGATGATCCAATGGCCGATACCGATATCTGATATTTGTTTTGCTGGTGCGGCTGATACCGATATTAAGCTGTTAAATCTCTTCGAAGAACCAGATTTATGATCATTTGTAAACTTCACTATAACTTAATGTTTTGCTTTTGTATAAATAATAATAAAATATATGTATCTGGGATATAAATTCATATTTTCACTCAAATCTGAAGCACTGAAGACAAAAAAGATAAAAGCTGAAAAAAAACTGGTGCCAAATATCAGATCTTTTTTCAATATCGGGCCGATACCGATATCTGTGGGAACCTCCTGGGATATTGCCGATAACCCATCCCTACTATTAACCAGGCCTGTCACAATAACACATTTTGAAGTTCGATATATCGCTGAAGCAAATATAGACGATAAACGATAACATTGAAACTCATTTACGCCACTGACACAAAAACCCAAGAGCAGATTTAAACCACAAAAACTATTCTAAATCTACAATATTGTTAAAAATCATGAGCTGAAACACTTGAGTCGTTAGTTTTCATCTGTAATGAGTCAGACAAGTTATTTATTCAAACTTTCACAGCTTAAATCTGATGATATAGGCAAAAAATAACCAAAAATTCCCCAGTTGTGCAAAGAAAAATTACACATAATAAATATTAACCCCAAAAATATAGTTCCATCTTTTCATACACAGAAGGAGAAGTGGATACAGAGATTATAACGACAGGTCTGCTATTAATCTTTTATTGGTATTGTTAGCTATATTTCCAGACATGTGCAGTGAAATTTAAAATACTTAATTACTTAAAAAAAAACTTGAATTATCGTTAATTTTTTCTATTAGTTGGATTGAACTTATTTTAATACAGTAAAGTATTTCATTTTAAAATTAAAGAAAAATGATATTAAATATTTAGAGGAAAATATACCAGGAAATAATTACATCTTAAACTATAATCTCTTTGCTTTTATGAGGACTAATCTCAAACCAACATGGCAACATTTGGAGTAAATTAGCTCCTTTTTTTTTCACTTCCTCGTTTCATGAATATTGAAAGTGCCAACTGCCAAGAGGCACACTTCTCATTTATCTGAAATCCATTTTTTCTGTAGTTTGGAAACAGAGCCTCATTGTTCACCCTGGAGGATTTATTTTGTAAGAACATCGTATTGTTTTTGTGTAGGCAGAAAAGAGAAAAGAATAACGCTGTTTCTTAACCTTCAAACAGACTTGTAGATTTTTGATCTGAGCAAAACTGAAAGACATTGACGCTTTACTTATCAAGAAAAATCAGTCACCTGGTAATTTCGAAGATCAAAACAAGGCTATGCAAAAGACAAGAGGAGGAGTGATGTAACAAAAACCCAACGAATAACCGTATTTCAAGTTTTTAATGACGAAAACATGACAAAAAAGTTGAAATACTAAGAAATTCAAATATTCAAATCAACAAAACGTCACGCATTTCAAAGACGTACTTTTACCCTGCTGATGTTTTGCGCTTCAAGCCGCTACTGAACACACAGTTGCCAAGTTCATTAAAATGGAGGAGCTCGATATTCCATGAAATGACATAACTTGCATGTCATGGTTTAATAAGGCCTTGTAGTCATTCACAGAGGATCACAGCACACAGAAACCTGGATGGGGCTCGCGCAGCTTGAGCCAGAATTCACAAACCCCTGCCAACGAACACAGGAACGACATCAGAGAAAGAGCGCCGAAAAAATATTCAAAATAAAATTAAAATAAATACTCAAGGACCAGCTTAAATGGCAAATAGTCACATTTTTGCATAGAGCTTTTCCACCAAGGAACCACTCACCCATTCACACACACACTCATACACCAGTGTACGCAGACACTGGGGGCGAGGGGGGTTAAGTGTCTTGCCCAAGGACACAACGACAGCATACGTCCGTGGGAGCCGGAATCGCACCGCCAACCTGTGGGTCAACCGCTCAATCAGTGATGTTTACGGGATTCGAACCGCCAACCTTCAGATCCGTGGACAAGTTGTTACCTCCTCAAAAACACACCTGGAGTTGCGTTTTGTTTCATTCAACAGCTCCTTTTCTTTCTTTCTTTCTTTATTCTTTATTTGTCAGGGACCATGCACAAATTCATTAATCTTACAAAAGAAAAGATGATTTGTACCAGATTTAGCTACTGCTACTTTCCATGTGCAGCCCCTGGGCAGGTGAACACACATGTCATTAAAATTACATTATAAGACTAAAAGTTCATCGTTAACATTAGCAGTTAAATACAATAACACGTCCCCATGTCCAATACATGATGTTTCCTACAGTCCAAACCATTATAAAAAATCATTCTGTGCAGGTTTTAACAGTGAAACAGAACGGCACAAATGAACTTCACTGATGTCGACACATTTGATTATCTCACATGTAGTTTTTCAAATTTCTAGTAAAAGTATTCAAATCTACAGACAATTTCAGACCGTCTGAAGCTGATTCCATTGTCCGATGGTTTGAAAAGAAAAGGCGACTGAGCAAAGGCCGAGGATCTTTTTGAAACTGTGCAATTTCGGTTCACAGAGACTGAGGGGATCGGGTAGTTTGTTCGGAACAAAGTTTTATACATTTTTTCAGTGTAGTTGGAGCTGCATTATTAGTAATTTTGAATACATTTCTTAGATTTTACCTTTAGTTCAGCAGAGATTGGCAACTCCAGGTAGGAAATCCATCCATCCAAATGATTCTAGTGAAGGTGGATGGAGTTTAAAAACACAGTGGAGCACTTCCTGTATTACCACGTGACATCACAAGGTGGAACAGAGCGTTTTCTGTTTGAGAGAAGAACTCAGCCTAAATATGTGTTAGGTTTGTGTGTTAAACATGTGTGAATGAAACAAAACACAACTTCAGGTCTGTTTGTGACGAGGAAACAACATTAGAACAGAGATCAGAAAACAGCGCAACACGGCCCTTTATTATGTAATGTGTCGTCGTAAAGGTCGGCCCTGGCTCCAGACTCCATCTTTAAGAGCAGAGACAGTGGTTAAGTGGATGAGACCAGAGTAAACACTGCGCTGCGTTCGCTCCAGTGATCCGCACCAGCCGCTACTTTTCCCATTAGCGGCCATTTTGTTCTCGTAGCTTCATTGGGTCATGGTTAACCTCCCAAGACCTACATCAGATCTAATGACCCAACTATTGTGTAAACACGAGACAATAGAAATCCAATGAACTGAAAAAATGAGCACACACAGTTTGCATGAAAAACTATTTGAAAGGAGTGAAATGTCCTCAGCGGGGAACCGTACTTTCTCTGATGTGTGTGCATAACCTGTTCATTGAAGCTAACTGTAAAGACTTCTACAGAGGTGGGTAATATTGACACAAGCTATTATCTTGTTGTTTTTTAGTGTCCCCATTACAACATTATGTAAATCCAGTAGAAATGAGTTAAACCAGGCATTTAAACGTATTTGTTAAGGTTTAAGTATCAGACAAATGAGTAAAATTATCCATAAAAAGTGCAAAATAGCACTAAATCTCATTATTTGGAAGTTTAAAATATGGTTTTTCTCCATATTCATTTTTTATTTTGTATTTATTTATTTAAAGCCAGAGAGACATACAAGTTGAGCATATTAAATACAAGACTGTTGATTCAAGACATATTAATAACAAGTCATACTGTTTAAATAACACGACAGGAGATATAATGGGGCAGTGTGGGGAAGCTGGCCCCCTACCGGACGGAATTTATTTAAAAGATGACTCCAGATGAAGGAAAAATAATTAAAGAAAACAACAAACTGTCTGTATAATCCCTCAATCGTCCAGGTCTGATCCATAGTAAAAGTCAAAAGTTAAATCTGTCAACTGGACAAAAAGTTAAGATATAAGGCAGTGTCCACCAGTGATCTGACCAGAACTGAAGAAAAGGCCAAACGTCTTCACTCCTACAACGTTTTGTCCAGTTGACAGATTTAACTTTTGGCTTTTACTATAAAAAACAAACTGTTCACACAAATAAAAGAGAAATAAGCACCTTAAATTAAACCTGCAAAACAGCCATGTGTCACGACTGCACTAAAGCCCCCGATGGACTAAAGCTGATGCTTTATACTCTCCCGGCAGGAAGGGCCTCCCCCAGGTAAGAACTACTGACTCTACAGGTGAGATTCCAGTCTGCACAACCTGCACAATCTTGAGGGCAAAAAGTTTTTAAAATAAAACTATAAACACTTAAATATTAAGACCAAAATACACAAAGACCTTGAAACAAAAAAGAACTTAACACAGTTCTCCCCTGCACATGGTCCGGCCCACGACCTCAGACCCATGCCCTCACCCCTCCACATGGTCCGGCCCACAACCTCACATGGTTCAGCCCACGACCTCACCCCTGCACATGGTCCGGCCCACAGCCTTAGGCCCATGGTCAGGCCCACAACCTCACATGGTTCAGCCCACGACCTCACCCCTGCACATGGTCCGGCCCACAACCTCACATGGTTCAGCCCACGACCTCACCCCTGCACATGGTCCGGCCCACAACCTCACATGGTTCAGCCCACGACCTCACCCCTGCACATGGTCCGGCCCACAGCCTTAGGCCCATGGTCAGGCCCACAACCTCACATGGTCCGGCCCCACATGGTCCACCCGCAGAGGCTTTAAAAATGGCTGACCTTGTTTATATGTAGTGCGCGCGTGTGCGTGTGTGCGTGTGTGCGTGTGTGTGTGTGTGTGTGTGTTTGTGTGTGTAGCTGAAGCATGTTGAATGGAAAAGAGAAAGAGTGAGTGAGGGGGGTGAGCTCAAGTGGAAAAATAATAAAGAGTGATTAAATAGTGATCACAAACATTCATTTTTAAGCAGCTCGTCGTTTCATTAAAAGACATGAGCTGCAACTTATAAACAGCCGAATGGACCAATAATTAGTCATAAAAGGGACTTATTCCCCCTCCGCAGCTCAAATCCGATCATATCACAACAAAAATAAACAAAACCTCCCCAATTCTGCTAAGAAAACGTACTTAACATAAATATTGAGCCCCAAAATATCTTGTTCCAGCTTCATATACTGAACGACAAGTCGATATAGTGATTGTCATGACAGGCCCATCAAAGCAGAGGAAAAGTCCTGATGGAAACACTGAAGTGAATGTAACAACAACGAAGACGGTTTATGCAAGGTCAGAGCATTACAATTCACTCTGTTTATGCAGGAGCACACGCAGAACCAGAGCCAGTGCAAGACTGTGTGTTATTATGAGCAGAGTGTGTG
>KN476168.1:0-16826 GCA_000787095.1 Periophthalmodon schlosseri
CCAGACAAAGCAATAACATCATGGAGAAACAGGTAACGTACCCTCAACCAGAAGAGTTGCAGAGTGCACCTTTAAACAAGCTACTCTTATTTTGCGTTGAATTACATTCTTTTGTATAGAAAGTGTAGAAAATCAATTATTTAGCTTTTCCTTGGTATCACAGTCGCATTTGAAATTTTAGTATTGAAATTTTAGTAACACATAAATGAGATCAAACTCATCCCACTACAATGTGAATGTGGTAATATTTTTTATTATTTTGGATTATTGGTCAGGCACATGCATATAATAATCAGACTCACCAAACTAAGATAAAACTAAAGTAATCCATGTGTTCAAATGAAAAGTAAAAATGCTGCTAAAAAATTTCCACATTTCCATGAGTTAAAGTGACAATAAAGGGGCCCACAGTGACACAGTAGCTACAAGCATCCATCCTTCTCAGAGCAGTGATTCACAAAGTGGGGGTCGGGACTGCGCAGGGTCGCGAGGGTCAGAGTATAATTTATGACACTTCAAAATCTACACAAATCTATTTCTCAACTGAAAGCAGTGTGTTGTGGAATTAGGTCAAAAACACAATACATACACAATACATATTCCAATAAATCTCAAACGTTTCACACCAAGTACCACCAAAGAAAAGATTAGGCTTCACAAGTCCCCCCCAGATCTAAACCAGGTCTATAACAGGACTGCTCCAGGTCTGATCCAGGGCTAAACCAGGTCTAAAAGTGGACTACATCATTTCCACTGTAGTTCTAAACAAGATATTATCCAAAGTAGGATCAAAAAGTGAATAAAATCTAAATTACAGGCAAATCCACACTTGTAACTGGGGGTCAGTTGAATGCTAATTCTGGAGGGTCCTGGCCTGAATAATTTGCGAACCTCAGTACCATAGAGTAAAATAAAATTTAAAAATGTAAATAATAATATCCTAACATGTCTACTACTTTCAATTAATATGTAGACGGTTAACAAATGTTCAAAATAAAATATAATTCAGCATTATGGCATTAGGATGGGCATCTGATATTTTTCTGTGAAGACTTCTTAATAGAAAGAAGTCTGTGTAATGCCGCAGTCATCCAGGTCTGATCCATAATAGAAAGAAAGTAACTTATAAGAAAATGTTTTACCTTTAAACAATGACCAATGACCAACTCTTTTTCCCTTGTAAGTTTATTCCCATCTTCTGCGTAGTTCTCCCCACATGTAAACAAGAGCCACTGCAGTTTTCAGTTTTTCCACAGTTTTTTTTATTGTCCTTTTTCCCGGACACGGCTCTCAAAATCCACTGTCTAAATATGAGTCACGAAAACAAACGTGACCCAGCGGCGAGTAAAAGAGGAGCAGAACTAAACTAATCTCTGTGTTTCAAAACAATGTGACGATTCCCAAAAGTTTGTGTTTTCCTGGAGATCGCATCATCTATTATTGTAAGAGGCATGTCACAACATTCCAAATTAGGACAAGAGCAAGAACTCACTGTGTAGTAGTAGTAGTAGTAGTAGCAGTAGTAGCAGTATTAGGAGAATTAGTAGTAGTACATTTTGTAGTATGTAGTAGTTGTAATAAGCATTTTTATTGTGGTAAGCTATAACTCACAAGATGGAGGAAACAAATATTAATGCAGTAGTAGTATTAGTAGTAGTACTGGTAGTCACAGAAATAGTAGTATAGTAGCTATAGTGGTAGTAGTAAAAGTGTAGCAGTAGTAGTGATAGTATAAATAGTAATAGTAGTGATAGTAGTAGTAGTAATAGTAGTAATAGTAGTAGTAGTGACAGTAATAGACCTAGTAGTAGGGGTAGCAGCACCAGCACACCAGTAGTAGTAGTTGTTATAGTGTAATAGTAGTAGTAGAAATAACAGTTCTCAAGTTGATGTAGCAATAAAAATAGCAGTAGTACTTAACCATTTACTACCGTATTGTTGTAAGAAGAAATAACTCACAGGTGGAGAGAAACTAAATGATAATAAACACGAGTAGTAGTAGTAGTAGTGGTGGTAGTAGTAGTAGTAGTGTAGTAGTAGTAGTAGTAGTAGTAATAGTAGAAGTAGTGTAGTAGTAGTAGTAGTAGCGAAGTAGTAGTGTAGTAGTAGTAGTAGTAGTAATAGTAGAAGTAGTGTAGTAGTAGTAGTAGCGAAGTAGTAGTGTAGTAGTAGTAGTAGTAGTGAAGTAGTAGTGTAGTAGTAGTAGTAGTAGTGAAGTAGTAGTGTAGTAGTAGTAGTAGTAGTGTAGTAGTGATAGTAGTAGTAGTAGTAGTAGTAGTTAGTAGTAGTATAGTAGTAGTAGTGGTGGTGGTGGTAGTAGTAGTAGTAGTCGTAGTAGTGCTATTGATAGTAGTGGTGCTTAATTGTATTGACAGTAGTAACCATACTAGAGGATGTAGTGTAAGCAGTACTACAAGTAGTAGTACCGGTTTGACATTATAATAGAAGAGCTTTCTGAAAACTCACACTTGAACTCACTAATTGATATTTTCTTTTGACAATGGCGCTCCCCAGAGGACAAACCTAAGCATTACAATCCACAGAAGAAGCGCTCAAATTACCCTTTGTTTGACCCCACATTGCCTCATCACCCAAAATCATTATCTATCTATCTATATCGCTATTTTCATAAGTTACAACTAAAGATGTCAAGATTAACTGGGTACGGCAAGGAATAAAATCACAACTGATTAATTGATGACCTAATTGTGATTATTCAGATCAAAATATAGCTATAGGAACCTTTAAAATAATAATTGACACATTTAAAAGCAAAAATGTGTCATTTAAAATTCAGTACGTTATACTCCAAAAAGTATGTGTCCTAATTGTAAAAAAAACTAAACAAAACATAACAACATAATTTAGGACTAATACTAATTATATGACCAGAAAACAGGCTACATCAGGGCAAAGTACAGCTAATTTCAATCTATACCAGTGCTGTAAACAGTAGTGAAATGTGTGGAGTTTGAACATGTTCTGAATGTTGGCTTAAACTCTTGTGAATGGACTGAGAGGGAACGTAAAGACGTAAAGACGAAGAGCCTGCGCCACGTGACCTGAAAGTAAATGCGAAGTTTGTTTTTGTTTTAAGCGAAAAACTCAACGGGAAAAGGTCAAGTTACACGTGAATAGGAACTAACAGGAAGCAGAGAGGTCAGGACTGCAAAATAAAAGAGCTACAACACGTTTCAAAAGTTTATACTGTACCAGATTTTTACTGCCTTAAAAATATGAAAAACAGAACTAGTTAATTTTAAACGGTTTGCAGGGGTCCAAAGTTATTCCTCACTTACCTTATGCATTCAGAGCATCTTGATTATGCACCGTGATGAGTTTATAAGTGCTTCACAACATTCAGACATCGCAGCTGAGTTTGTTGTCACTGTAATGCTAACAATGAGCAACAACTAGCATGCTAACTGTGCACTTCCTGATTATCTGACAATAAAACGCTTTATAATTAGATACAGACAGTACACAGAGGACCTATTTTGACCCCAAGAGCTGCTTATACAATATATCTGTACTGAGGCAAGAACAATTTTGCTCAAATACATGGGGAAAAAATGGGTACATGGCCTTTAAGATGGCCTAGGCCTAGGAGTTTCTTCACACTCTTCACCCCCAAGTCATACTGTCCTGATTGATAAAGCCTGGTTAAGAAAACTGTGGAAAAAATGATTAAATGATTTAAAATAATAAACAGACATGCATAGAAAAATAGCAAATACATTGCACAATTTGTGTTGATACATATATATGCCAAACTATAATCCAAATGTAAAATAATTCTACTACTACTGTATTTCGCAGCTTCAAGTTTTATCATCAACACTGAGCAAAATGGTATAGTTTTAACTATTTTCAGGATAACCTTAAAAAGCATACAATGTAATTTTGTATATTTTTTGCTTGTGTATTTATGTTTGCTACAGTTGATAATTTATTGCAGTTGTTGATTAATTCAAAGTTGGGTGAAGCTGGGTGAAAATTACCAGACGTGTATGAAGTTCTGTCATTACAGTAAAACATTTTTTCCAGCAGCAGTGAATCACAGCAGAACTTCCCTGTTCATGAAATGTTAAACTGACTTTTCGTTTTAGTTTTGATAAAACCAGACTGAAGTGGAGAGACCTGGAACGAGTTTATCATGATGGTGGATCTCTTTACTGTTTGTGAAAGATACAAAGAGCAAGCCTTACAACGCTGATTCAAAGATTGTGAAGCTGTCATCTGACACTGACAAAAGATAATTGTTTTTTTATTTTTCCATTGGGCTATTTTTTATTATTTTGTGGTTGAAACGTATGGAAGTATACCATATCAACAAATTAGGCATTAATGGCATTAAACCAAGAGCTGCCACCAGGCCAAGTTACAGGTCAAATCAGTGGATAGGCGACCCTGATCAAATGAACAGTGTTTCAAGGTATTTTTGAGCAATAAAACACAATTAAATAACTGCTAGATAGACAGATTTAAAGACATATCTGGAGTATTCCAGGTAAAAATATGGCTGTAACATTACCACCTGAAAAGTTACACAGTGCACCTTTAATTAGCGCCATAGATAACATTTAGGAAATATGTTGTGTATAATCTCCCTAATTTTCTCAATTATCTGCCTCTTCAAATAACTTATCTCGTGCAAAACATTTTACTCTGAAAGTCCCCTCCGGAAGTCCGCGATACAGGCTGCCGTCCTCTGGCCGCTCGGAGCTGCTCCTCCTCGTTCAGCTCAGATCCGAGGAGCCGCTCCGTCCTCTGCCGCTCGGAGCTGCTCCTCCTCGTTCAGCTCAGATCCGAGGAGCCGCTGGTATGGACGGAGCCGGGTAACTTTCTGGAGCACTTTCTTTAACGAAAAACACATAGAATCCATTTAATAACTATGAAAATACGTGACAGCAAGTACAAAATAACGTAAAAATGGGGATATAATGTTTTTGGACGTTTTGAATCTCGACGGAGGAATAGTGGAGTTTTCTTCCAAGTCGGGCGCTGAAAGAAAGAGGTAAGAGTTATTGGCTTTTTGCATCTTTTTTGCAGTAGTTAGTTTGTTTTGCTGCAGTTTTTGCACATGAAATGGTTAGAAGTGCATGGGTTAAAAGTAGGGCAGAGTAATTAGCGAGGTGTTAGTGATTTTCGGGTGATTTTTGGAGAAGAAAAGAGCGCTTTGTTGGAGAGATCCCGCGGGACTTGACGCGTAACGCCACCTGTTGCCTCTACGCCAAACTATAACCAATACAAATGGGTTTCAATCGTTTTCAGTCAGGAAGGTACAGTAAGAAGTCGGACTAAACTGGGACTGAACCAGGACTGGACCAGGACTAAACGAGGTCTGAACCAGGACTAAATGAGATCTGAACCAGGACTAAATCAGGACTAAGGAACCAGCACTAAAGCAGAAATGAACCAATAATAATCAACCAGCAATAAATAAATAATAAACCAGGACTAATCCAGGACTATATAGGAAAGAATAAACTAGGAATGAACTAGGACTAAACCAGGACTAAACCAGAGGACTAAACCAGGGACAAACCAGGGACAAACCAGGTCTATACCCTGACTTAACCAGGACTAAACCAGGTTTAAACTAGGAATAAACTAGGACTAAACCAGGACTAAACCAGGAATGAACCAGGACTAAACTTGGTTGAAGTTGGCTCTAACCAACCAGGTCAAAATCAACCAGAAAAAAGGGGTACTTGGTGGAGTCTAACCTGGACTAAAACAGGTCTAAACTATGACTTAAGGCCAAAACTAGGTTCAAATTTGAATTGCTCAATAACTTAAGTAAACCAGGAGCAGACTACCAGGCATAGTTTGGCATCTAAAACTGCTTAGAATGAAGCCAGCAGTGATATACCCAGATTCATTTACAACGTTTTATTTTGCAAATGGAGATAACTGTTCAGGGAACTTTCATAGTGCTTTAAGTATGACTGAAACGTAGGAATCAATTAATTGCAACAAAGGAACATTTGTAACACAATCATTGTTATCTGGACAGTCAATGTCAAGGTTTTTATGTCATCAGGGGAAACAAGGGGAAATGATTTATGAGTGCTTAAATTAAATATAGCCGGCCTTCCTCTCCAGAGTTCGTCTCCTCTCCTGTCTCCTCTCTTCTCTCTCTCCTCTTCTCCTTTTCTCTCTTCCTCTCCCCTCTCTCCTGTCGTCTCCCTCTCCTCTCTTCCTCTCTCACCTCCTTTCTCTCCTCCCTCTCTCCTCTCTTCTCTTCTCTCCTCTCTCCCCTCCTTTCTCTCTTCCCTTTCTCCTCCTCTGTCCCCTCTCTCCCCTCCTTTCTCTCCTTTCCTCCTCTCCTCTCTCCTCTCTACCTCACTCCCCCTCTCTTCCTCTCTCCCCTCCTTTCTCTCCACCCTCCCTCCTTCTCTCCTCTCCTCTCTCCCCTCCTTTCTCTCCCCCCTTTCCTCCTCTCCTCTCTTCCTCTCTCTCCTCCTTTGTCTTCTCCCTCTCTCCTCCTCTCCCCCCCTTTCCCCCCCCCTTTCCTCCTCTCCTCTCTTCCTCTCTCTCCTCCTTTGTCTTCTCCCTCTCTCCTCCTCTCCTCTCTCCCCCTCCCCTCTCTCTCCTCTCTCTCCTCTCTGTTGACTTAAACTCCAGCTAAGCACACACTTTTACAGCCCTGAAGAATCACAATAGAGTAAACTAGTGGAGATCCAAAAAGACAGCCACACAAAAGACTAATCCAGACTCAAAACTTTACATTACAAATTAATGAAAGGCACTGAAGCAAGTCAGAGTTACTTAAGCCTGAACTCACAACAGCTAATGATGTAAGTCCCAATTGAGATCAAGATTTATTCATTTAGTTAATAATTGTCACAGATAATCATAGAACTAAAAAAAAAAATAATAATAATCATGACTACCAGTCAAAAGTTAGGGCACATCTTCTTTTACAGTGTATTTTTTCTTTCCACATTTCATATACACACAGAAGACATTAAATACATCATGCAAGATATATGGAATTATGTAGCAAAGAAAATTTAAACAACTCAACTAAATATTTTTTATATTTTTAATTCAGATCCTTAAAGTAGCCACCCTTTGCTTCGTCGACGCTGCTGTAAACCCTTGATCTTCTCTCTATGAGCTTCTTGATGAATTCACATGAAATGTTTTTTACTTCACACCTACGTCTGGTCAGGGTCAAGAAATGCCAAAAAAACAAAGCAGTGGTCTAAGCAACTATAAAAAAAAACAAAACCAAAAAACAAGTTCTGAGTTATTTTGAGTTTATCTTTTGTTTACTACATTCCATATGTGCTCATTCATAGTTTTGATGCTTACAGTGAGAAACTACAATATAAATAATGGGAATAAAGAAGAACCTCAAATGAAAGTGTGACCAAACTTTTGACTGGTAGTGTTTGTCATTTTGGTGTAGCATGGCCCACATGTTATTATAAACATCGTGACAGTTATATCCTAGTTTGTTATTCAGTTTTTTAATTCAACTCATTGTTTCAAAAAAAGTTCATTCAAATATTGCAGCAACATTGTTATCTCTCCCCTGCTTTCTCTGTTTCTCCTCTCTCTCCCTCTCCCCCTCTCTTTTTTTCTCAGCCTGTTGTTGTTTGGTGTTATTTTTGTCCCAGTGATGCTTTGACCTGAGTTTGAATGTCTGCGTGCACTTCCCGTAATTTCACCTTTGACCTTTCACCTCTTCAGGGTCAGGTTCTCCCCTCAGGCCACGAGAGGAGTGAGTTTTTTTTGGAAATAACATCCTACATGTTTTAACATGTAATGCAGTAATGATGATGTTTAGGACAGAATGTTTATTTAAATCTCTGTAGTACATTTAGCCTTCAGCCATGTCCAACTTGATTAAATCATAATGTAACCACGGCAACCAGAACCAGAACAATGCATTATATTATATCATTAGTGTTAGCAAATAAACTGTTGCTACAACCCTACAACCCAAGCGTCTGTGAACCTGTTATCTGCACATTTTGCCAATACCAATGATGTAATAATAGTATGTAAAATAGTGTTTGTAACTAGCAGGCACTTATTTGAGTAATGAGTTGAAGAACTTGTTTGAAGAACATTACACTTATATAGAATATAATTTGAGTGCATTATTTGGCATCTCTGCTTATAGCCTGTATTATAGTTTGACCTGCTTTTGTTACAGTGTGTCCTTGATTTTGTAATGTCTTTATGTTCTTATCCTGCTTCAGTCTGAGCCACCGGAATCTAGTACCAGTTTCGTCTGACCCCTTTATTTACAAAGTGACCGTGTTTAAACCTGTTGGTGTGTGTGTTTGCATTTTATTTTGAAAAGATTTTTGCTTTTGTTGTTTCAGTTATAGGGATGCCACCACGTCCAATTTCTGGGTTATAGGAAGTATGTGACCAGCTTTTTAGTATGTTTAATATGTATAAGAAATGTGTTATTTTTGCGCATAAGATTATCACAATTATAATTTTTTTGTTCATAACTTTTGGGCCTCAAATAGTAATTTTGAATTTGAATCAAGATTCCAAATCCAGTCATTTCAAACGGTCAATGATCAGTTTAGTTTTTAATGAGAAATAAATGTGGTCGAGATCGATCAATGTTCAAAATGAGGAAAAAAATTGTGATCTTTTTTTTTTGTCATATCGCCCAGTCCTAGCCTCAGTCCACCATTTGTGACAGACTGGGAGCATTTTTAAAATTGACTAGGACTAGGAAAAAAAGTGTGATATATTGCTGAAGAAAATATAGATGATAAACGATAATATTGAAAAAACTGTGAAGCTGACAGAATCACCCTAAACCAGGATTATAAAAAAAACTATATAAAAAACTTCTAAATGTACAATAGTATTAAAAGAATAAAGAAGAATGAAACACTAATTAGTTTGTGTCTATAATCAGTCGTAGAAGTTACTTGTTTGACCCTCAACTGCTCTAATCTTATGGTACTACAAAAATATCTCCACTAGGACAAAGACCATGTTCATGGGATATATACTGAGCTGCTAGAAATATTGTTCTGGCTTTCATATATTGAACGATAAGTCTGTTTAGTAATTATGGTGACAGGCCTAACACATAAACTGCAGTGGCAGCTTATGAGGTCATCTAAGTATATACGTCCCACGTACTGCACTCTGTATTCACTCTGTATTCACTCTGTATTCACTCTGTATTCACTCTGTATTCACGCCTTCATAAACCTGATTTACTTTTATCACAAGTGGACCTTTGACTCGGGCGTTTACGTTTGACTATTCTCATATCTATAACCTCAGACTAAACAGAAATGGCACTGAATATGAAGAACATGTACATGAAGGATAAAGAAATTTAAAGATGCATTGTGTAACTTTTCCGATAGAGCAGTGGTTCCCAAAGAAGCAACCGCGAGTCATCAGCCTGGGGTCGCAAGATGATTTCCAGATATCATTTTAAAGTATTGACACTGTATTTACTAGTTTTGTCAAAAGTATTGAAAATCTGATCCGTAAAAACGTCACATTCACAGGACAGAAGTGAACCTTTCCTGAACAGCTTTAGAATGATCTTGAGCTGTATCAGAACAAGTATAAGACACACAGACTAGTACACACCCATGGACCACTATGGAACCTACTGGACGACTGAGGGATTACACAGATATAAGGCCACATGGTAATATAAAAGAAAATACTATTAGTTAATGTTGAAAGCCACATTTTATTGTTGAAATAAAGAGTGTTTTTATTATCATTGTGATATCGGAATCAGTATCGAGTATCGAGTCAAATCCTTTTCATTTTTCATTTATCTTTATTTAGACAGGGACAGCCCAATGAAAAAACGTAGCTGGATCGGATATCAGCTTCCAAGTATCGGTTCAGCCGATATCCTGGTTGGACATATAAATTGATGTAATAAGACTATTTATTGGACGTAGTTCGCCCAGAAAGTCTCATGTTTGAATTTATACACAGTTGTTCAGTAGTTATTTGAGGGATAAATAACAGCTAACTAGACTTATTTTATTTGAGTTTAAAGGAAAGAAATGCTATTATTGGTCTCTGCTCTGGTGTCTGTTGATATCGGGCATCGGCAGATACTTAAAGCTGTAGTATCAGATTGATATCAGAAATTAAACAGCTGGATTGGTGCATCTCTAAATTCAATGGGATACAAGATTTGTTTCTATAATAAAATGTTAATTTTGATTTGACATAATTCTGAGATATGTATTTTCAAGGATAAGTTTTTGTCAGGATATTTATAGGTGGTGACTCTTTCAGGGAACGTACCATTTAGTGTATCAAGATTTGTAGCTTGCACATTACTTAAATGTTTTTATTTATTTATTTTTTTTATCATATACTTTGTTTTATTTGCGTGATAATTTAAGATTTTTCAGGGAATTTTGGATTTCATTAAAATCTTGCTGCAGTTTTAAAATTGCCTGATGGCAGAGGGAGCACTTGGACACAAGCTCTGCTCCCTCCTAGTATGAAAACCAACTTTGCATTTTAGTGTCATGACAACACTAGTATTTACCCTGTTTTTTTAAATTTGACGGTACCATCGTGTCTCCATGTAAAATGTTATCGTTTGGTCAAGAAAGGTCCACAGTATGGCATTAAACTTAAACATCTCCATGGAGACAAACGGGCAGCACCACCAGCCCAGTTACAGGTCAGGTCTGGGGAGGGATGACTCAGGTCATAGTAAGAATGCATGTTTATCCAGGGTATAATTTTGAGCAATAAATCACCCATAGTGTCTGGTGTAAGGAAACACGCCAAAGTTCTCCTGGTTGTAGAGTAAAACATCGACGTGTCACATACAAAAGCAATACAACAACGACAACACGTTAACAGTTACAAAAACAACAAAAGGCGTCAAGCTTGAACGGAACACAACATATCAGATCATTACAATATGTTTAATGCCATACTGTGGAACATTCTGAACCGAGCAATAACATTGCCATGGCGACAGGCAGCTGCCTACTGATTTAGTTTGTCTCATATTTATGTCTATCCTTTGAAAATACCAGGTTTTGTGCATTATTTAATGCAAAAACGCTTTTAATTACATTAACTTCAAATTATAAATCAGTTACTTGAGAAGTAGTTTCCCCAAATCACAATTTGAATGGACGCAATTAGCAAATCACAAAGACTGCAGTTTTTGAAGTACCATAATTTCCTCCACAAACAACAAAATATGTATATGTTTCTTTCTGCATAAAAACTGCTAACCCTGTAGTTTGGATCTGAAGAAATATGAAATGTGATTTGTGTGTTAGTTTGTCAGTTCACATTTCAGTCCTTTAGTCAATTCTTTTGGACAGGTTTAAAATGTGAACTTTGAACAGAATCATCTTATTAAAACACAAATCGCAAATCTAGTCACAATCACAATGCTTGTCAGAAAAAAAATGCAATTAGATATTTTTTACCAAATCGTTTAGCCTTCCTCTACACCCATAGTTGTCTTCAGAGCACAGTTCATGTGTTTTTATAATGTTTGGTGGATTTTCTTTCCATGGAACAGGCTCTGTGAGGACACACCCCGAGACACCAGGAATGTTTGACACAGATCTGCTGCCAAATGCGACGGTTTAAAGTGAAAAGTCAGCAGAGAGAGAGAGAGAGAGAGAGTGAGAGAGAAGGGAGAGAGAGAGAGAGAGAAGGGGGGGAGAGAGAGGGGGAGAGAGGGGAGATGGGGTCATGTTTTATTCATAGTTATGGGATAAACCTCATGAGCGATGGTCTGTGACCACTTGGACGTGTGTGACCCTGATATAGGTCCAAATTTTTAAATATATAGTTTTAAAATTCAAATTAGAACATTCATTTGCTGTGTTATTCCTGGTTTTATCATTAGAGAAACAGAACCAGGAAGTCACTGTTGTTTTTGGGATTCATCAGAGATACAGGAATTCTATGTGTAAGGGGAGGTGGTGGAGAGAGTGGGGGAGAGAGGGGGGAAAAGAGAGGGAGGGAGGGAGGAGAGTGAGCGAGGTTAATGGGGAGAGAGGAACAGTTTCCCACTGGATGTAAACGGAAGACTGGAGGAAACCGTAAGGAAACTCCAGGCACACCCCCAGCAGCCTATTGGAGGACGGCAGAATAGATGCGCTTTAACGCAAAAAAGAATGTCTCCAAGTATGTCTTTTTGTTTTCAAGATTTGCGTGAGGTGTATAGAGCTTAGTACCAAACAGCTGAAGTGATCAGTAGTGATAAAGTCTGTCATTTTTGTAGCATGGTTAATACTAGGGCTGGGCAGTTTTTGTTATTAGATTTTCATTTTCAACCAACCAGATACATCGAAAAAGTCGAAACCTCCCAATGCTGGGAGAATACTACGATATATTTAGGCCCAAATGGTAAAATAAAGAGCTATTTAAGAGTCAAAACAAACAAATTATATTGTTTTTATGTTGTTTTTTTTACCCTTGGGCCCAACATGTGATTAATCGCAATTTAATCATGTGATTAATGGCTGCCCAGCTCTAGTAAATACAGTCATACCACTAGTATAGTGTCAGAATACTTTTGTAGTAAGTTTAGTATTTACTTATATCTTAAAATCTCCATTGGTTTGACATTAGGCTAACTGAAAATTGTTTGAAGTATGACAACACAAATCCAAGCTCTTGTAAACTTTGTATTTATTTATTAATTTATTTATTTTTGACATTGCAAATAGCACAGATTGAACTAAAATGATCCTTTAATACTATAAACATGAGTAAACATTTGTGCTTCTGTTTTGTAGGTTTGGTTCAGTCTCAGGTCCATTCCCCAGAGTTTTGGAGCAGATGTTTTTTCATTCAGACTGTAGCTCTCCTCTGACTCAGCTCTGCTGTTTTTTTTAGGATTCTTCTCTTTTCAAGAATAGTTTAGTGTGACAGTAGGATTTGTCTTTAGGGTAGAGTAGACCTGAATCCTCCTGCGTTTGAGTAAAGATAGTGACTCAGAGCGTTCGCCCACTCACTCGGAGATTGTTGGTTTTGTTCTCATTAGGGCTGCAACTATTATTTTAGTCTACTCCACTAGTCAGCGATTGTGTCTATTGCACATTGTGATTTTTATGAAATAAATATTGAAATATGGTAGGTCTGTCACAATAACACATTTTGAAGTGCGATATATTGCTGAAGAAAATATAGACGATAAACAATAATACTGAAACTAATTTATGCAACTGATACAATAAACCTAAAGCCTGATAAACCCTGATAAACACTTTTCTAAATGTACAATATTCTTAAAAAGCATGGGCTGCAATAAATACATAGCACAATGTATCTATAATGAATCATAGAATTAGATATTTGACCCTCTGCTGCTAAAATCTTATCATAGTATTAAGAAATCACAAAATGTTCCACACTTGTGCAAAGAAAAAGTACCCACGATAAATATAGAGCCCCAAAAAGTCAATGTAGTTTTTACCGTGACAGACCTCTGTCTGTTTATGGCACATGAACCTGACTTTCTCATTCATAAAGTTTGATTTGATAAAACTGGTCACATTGCCATTTTTGGCTCAAATGTAAAAAAAAAGCTTCTGCTCGCTGGTGTGATCTGGATCTATCTATAGAAGGGACTAACAGGATGCGGCGCTTTGTTGTGATGACGTTTAGAGCGACGTACTATTAAGGGGCAGGTGGGAGTCGGCTCCTAATACCTCATTGGGCTCTACAATTATCCAACCCAGAAGTCAGTGAATTTGTTTCTTTTATTAAGTCGTTTTAGATGAATATTGCGATTTAAAATGTCATGAACATAATGAACATAATGATCCTTGGGTTTTATAGATTATAAGTTATAATAACTATAAAGCAGACAAAAGCACAATATGTATGTATGTTTAAAGTAGCAAAACCTTGTAAATTTCCCCCATAGTCGTTTAGTCAATTAATCTGTCGATGGTGTCTTAGTTGACCAATATTTGTATTAGTCGACTAATTATTTTATTTATATGGAACAACACAGAAAGGAGAAGTGAATGAGTGAGGGAGTTACCTGAAGATTTGGTATTTGGTAAAATGGTCTTATAGTCTTTATATAAATACATTGTTTCCTAGTACTTTTTCCTGCGTAAATAGTAGTTTTTGCATGAACTCTTGTGCAGGGGTAGCCTTATGACTACAGATAGGTAGATCAAATACACAGAGATACGTTAATGTTTTGAGCGCCCCCTTTTTAGCAGAACATGTCTTTAATCGATCAAGAATTAGTTTAGTCAACTACAGCCCTAATTGTAAAGTCAGCACTTGTGTTGAAATCAGGCCTGTGCAGTGACAGCACATTTAATGTCTATATACAGTGTCTAATGTGTTCACTTTGGAATTGTACCATTTCCTCATTTTTATAAAGACTGACGATAACTGTGAGGAACAGACATGTGACCAAAACTGTCCAAGAGGATTCAGTATAAAACAGAAACTGAGAATAAGCATTAGGCAATATCCTGTGCTGTAGTCAATCTGACTGTGTTGGGGTTCATTTAGAGCACTGGTGGTTGTCTTTTGTGCATATGTGTGGGCATTGAGTGACCTATTTTTAGTTTGGGTACAAGAGGGCAGATTAGAGGCGAGACTATAGATCCTACCATGAGCGATATCCCATTAATTTGAACAAGCAGCAAAATAAAAACATGAATGCTGTTGTTTGTAGACTGCAGATATATGGTTGTTGTTCAGCATGTTTGCCGAGTAACGAGAATTATCTAACTTCAAACTCAAGTTTCTTAACTTCAGTAATGTATGAAAAAAAATTGAATTGTCAATTTGTCATTTTTTTTTTTTTTTGTGGTGCAAGTTCGTCCTGTAATTTAGGTATATTTTTATTTTATCTCATTTTATTAATGTCTTAAATTTGTACTGTGTTTTATGAGACAGGTGTCTGAAACTTTCTAGTAATGTAGTTATTATTCACTCGCTCTACACCAGTTGGTTTGTAAATTGCTATTGTGCAGATGCCCTGGGACAGACTGACTGGAATGATACAGTTAATCTGTGCTACCAGTTGGCGTGAGTAGGTCTGTCACGATAATTACTATATTGACTTATTGTTCAATATATGGAACCTGGAACAATATTTTTGGGGGTCAATATTTATAGTGTGTACTTTTCCTTTGCACTAGCACTACACTAGCTACCAGTGCATTTCACCATTTCACTAATGTTGGCACTTGTGTGATGTAAAAAAAATAAATAAAAATGCTGAGAGGCCCAGTGTTACTTAAATAAAGAAATACAGTTGACATTTATATTAATGATGTGTCTGTGGCCATGTGCCCATTAGAGTTGGAATTGAACTGCCAACCATAAGTGCATCATATTCCTACTCTTCTAGTTGCTTGTAAACACACTTCATGATATGACTGTAGAAGTGCGTGAATGGGAGAGAGGTAGAGTGACATCATTCTTGTATGAAGCTGTGCCCACATCATTGTAAAACTCCACCACTCTGTGCACACACATTTTTTACATATGTTTGTCATGTTTCTTCCTGATTTAAACCTTATATTTAGTGTTCTTGGAAAGTTTTGAGTGTTTGGAAGTCCCTCACAGCTGGAGTCCATCATCTCAAACATCTGGACGCACATCTGCCCACCTCCACATCTGGGTTTGACATTATAGCTCAGATCTGAAGCTTTAGTGTCAGAAAGACTCTAAGAGGAACTGTATTTTTCTCACTCAAAACTGGACACTGGACTTTCATCTTTATATTATAACCTGATGTCTTCAACTCAATGAACCAACATTAGAAAATATGACCAAATTATATCATATGTTATTGGTTTATTTTTATTTCCCATTAATGTTCTGCAGTATTTTTAGACCATTGTGACAACAGTTTAAAATTACAATGTAGCGAATGATTTCCTTTTCAAATTGTCTATCATCTTAGCCCTGTACCTGTTTAATAATTAGCATGCTCTGAATCCGTATGGAAAATGAGGAATAACATTGCACCACTGCAAACCGTTTAAAATGAACTTGTAACGCCTGTAATGGTGATGGACTGTTAAAGCTCATTTTATACATTATAATATTTGTTTCTCCCTCATAAACGTATACCTGAAGTTTAGAGATGCATCGATACAGATACTGGTATTGAATATTGGTGCTGATGCTGAAAAATTTGCTGGATCAGTTATCAGTTCCATACTATCAGTTAAAGTTGTTATTGGGCCTGTAATTGGATGAGATAAGACTATTCACAAGCTGATTTGGTCTTAGAACGTCTCATAATGTTTGAACTTTTATTCATACAAATCGGTTCTGTAGTTATTTGAAGGATTAATAACAGTAACATAACACAGGTGGATCTCTTGTGTAATAAGTTAACTGTGGTTAAAAGAAATAAGAGCCATTTTCGTCCTTATACTGGTATTGGTTAATATCGGGTATTGGCAGATACTTAAAGTTAAAGTATTGCTATTGGTATTGGAGCTGAAAAGGCATGACTGAAGTTGTGTTTTGTTTCTCTCTATTTTTGTACTATATAAGTTTTTGCCAGTAATGTCTCACAGTACGGCATTAGACAATCTTGCATTCAGTTGCTAAAAAACACCTTGAAAAACATACTTTCTGTCATTGAGCTGGGTCACCTCTCCACAGATCTGAACTGTAATTACCAGAAAAGTTATAGGGCATCACTTACATACATTTTGCACAGTGTTTTTTTTATCCATGATACTTTTACTGTACTGTATTTTAAGGTCAAACTGAAAGACGAAGCCTAAATTGTACATTATATTACATTATATTAAATTTTACTGTGTTCTTTCAGACGCTGACAGGGGGCGCTCTCATGATGTCCTCCACGG
>KN476168.1:17083-30542 GCA_000787095.1 Periophthalmodon schlosseri
TTCTTTAAGGTATATACCAGCACATTCATAAACACATTTATAAACTAATAATCTAATAATCTAAATGCAAAGATTCTGACATATGAGTGAGCTATTACTGATCAATGAATTACCTTTAAAGACACCGAAATATGAACTGCTAAACAAATCCAAGAATCCCATGCATTTCAGAACATGTTTGTAGAGATCTAAACTACAGGTACAACAAGATTCTTCTATAAAAAGACAGGATATTTTGTTCTTTGCAGAGGACATTCTGTTATCTAAATAACTGCAGCCTGCACGATTTGATAATTGTGATATATTGTGATGCCTACAGTGAGTGAATTCTGGAGGTTCTGAACCTTCACATGAGGCATGGTCCATATACTGAGAATGAGACAAACTTATATGTGTCCTCTATCTGCAGGTTAAGGAACTGGCAACCCAGGTTCAGATGTGATTGTAGTGGGGCTATCTTTGTTAAAGGCTACAGCTCCTTTGGCACTACCTCCTTTTGATTAATGGGTGTGAGTTTGGGGAGTCGGCAGCAGCAGATTATAGATTTGAGCAGAGGAAGAGTGTGGATTTTTAACTTTAGACTCTCCAAATGCAATAGAATACTGTTATGTTAACAAAATAAAATTATATTCATGCTCATGTGATTAATTTAGAAATCCATTTTCTCCTAAATCCATCCATGTTTTTTAAACGACAAAAAAATTCTCTGGATCTTGCTACCAAAAAGTAAATTTGCACATTGATTTGGAAAAAAATGTACTGCCCTACCTGATTCCAAACTACTATATATTGACCCAACAGGTGAAGCTTGAACTTTCAACTTTCTGGTAAAGTGCATGAATGCTTAACTCACCACACACAAATATATCTGTAGCCTACCTATATCTAAATATATCTACCGCCTATTTATAATTAAATCTCAGATGTTTTAAAGTTGCACTATTTAACTTCTGATGGATTGTCTGCCACCAGTTTGTATCCATGGAGATGTTATTGCTTTGCCTGGAATGATCCACACTACAGCATTAGCCTTTCTATCTTGCATCATTTCAGTTACAAGTACATACATTTGTACAGTGAGCAGGGTCGCCTCTCCAGCCTCCAGAGATCTGACCTGTAACTTGGCTGTCACCTGATTTCTATTGAGATAAGTTTAATGTCATAGTTTAGAACATCCTGGGCAAAGCATAGAGACAAGCAGGAACGGGACACTTCCCCAGAAAAGTTACACAGTGCATCTTTAAAGCCACACTAACCCAATCAGAAGGTTGAATGCCTTTTCTGTGAGTCAAATGAGTGGTTTTGGTCCAGATCCCATTCTAATGCCCCGAGTCTGAAAAGGTCCTTTGTGTGAACTGTTGACCCTGGTCTTTAGTTTAATTACACACTTTGACACGTGGCTCTGAACTGTACCAGTCCTTCATCAGTCTCTGCTTTAAACTGTGAGAGACAGAAGAAACGTTATAACTATAACTATGACCATTGCTGCTTATATAAAGTGTTTAGGGCAAGATTTTAAATATTTGTATGTTTTTTATTATTGATACATTTGCTTTTATTATATTTTAGTAGTTTTATTGCTTTAAATGAAGACTGGCAGAGTTAAATAGAGTTGTATTTAAATGTACATTATGCAACTTTCTGGAGGTGCACACGCATGATTTCAATAATAAATAGAAATAGAAATAGAAAGGGAGGAGGTCCTTCTCCAGGCTGAATAAGAGTCAGGTTTGTGGAGATGCAAGCCCGCTCCCAGTAAGAACAAATGTTTTTCTATGTTTTTAAGCGTAAAAAAAAAACCCCTAAAAAAACAAACAAACGTGCTTTTATTTTATTTCCATTTGTTGTGTTTATTTGTCTGCAATACAGTGGAATAGGATTCCTATATGTCTGTCACACTCCATCTTGTTTTAAATGTTGAATGTCTGTACTGACACTGTAATCACTGTTCTTGTCTTTGTTCGCTTGTATTGTCTAACTGCACATACTCTCTCTACATAGTGCGTGTTTATGCTTTATTTTTTTGTAACATCAACCTTCCAGGGGGTCTGCAAATTAGAAAATTAGCCCAAGGCTATAATCTGTCATATTTAGATTTGTCTAAATGTTCATTAATATGCACTGTTCCCCCTTTTGTTAAATAAGTAAATAATAAAACGTCAGTTTCAGTGGAATCATGCAGGTGATGTGCCACCTCCAAAATGTTACATATGGTGTACTGTTAGGATAAATAAATAAATAAATGCTAGGTAGTTGTGGATTCATATCAGTTTTTTTTTTGAGTTAAACCAACTAGATTTCAGTATTGAAACTGCCAACCAAAATGAGACTCGTGTGAGGCTCATTCTGATTCCTGATTGGATATTACCAAATTATTACATAAATAAATGTAACATAATGTAACAAGCGTAACTAAGAATAAATCAGCATTACAATTATCAGTAAAAGCTATATTAGAGTTGAACCTGTTTACCTTGTATCTGGAGACACAGACACAGGTCAAGGGTGTTCGTGTCATGAAATTTAAAATCTCACATACAGTTCCTTTAACTACATTTCTGTGAGTGGGAGAAGGTAAGGGAAAAGTTAATAGGCTATGGGATAAATTTAAAGTAATATTTGTACAAGTTAAAGTTAAGATGTTTGGTAGACCTAGCGTGTGGTACACTTTAAAACGTTTGGGATGTTTAGTGTATTTGGTACACATTGCCTGTGGTAGGCTAAAGTGGCATGTGGTTTGCCCGTGTTTGGTACTCTTAATGTGTGTGTTTGTGTGTTTGTTACACCCTGTCTGTGGTAGAAATAAATAATGATACTAACAGCAGGCCTCCAAGTTATACAGGCAAAGGGCTATAAAATTTAAATGGGTTTAACAAAATTTGAGTGAATAAGGACTTAACCAAGAAGTATAATTAATAGACTGCAATTAACCAGGGCTAATACAAAACAATTCAGTTGAACATAACACGCGCTTCCCGGAGTCTGGTAACATTCTCATCAGTGCAAGGCATCATATACAAACACCGTGCTCATGGCCAAGCCACAAAAATCCAACTCTGTGATAACTACAGAAAGCTCTGCCAACCCTGGGCCAACTCTTCACCTGCCTTGAGGAGAAGATTAAAGATACGGCAGAAGAAGAAGGAAAGTCAGCAAAGCCCTCACTGAAACAGCTCTCTTATTTTTGGAAGGCATGGCAAGAGGCAGGATGGATAGACACAGGAAAACTCAGTCCCCTGCCAAATAAGGCATGTCTGAGAGAAATAAAGTCATTCTATGACAGCACACATCAAACTGCAAGATCAAAATGGGAGGTTAAAGGCAAACCAAGGTTCTCAAGAGGGAAAGTGAAGAAAGCTAAAGAGGAAGCTCTTGCAGCAAGTACCTGGATCAAGGACATGATATTGTCCCAGTGGAGTATTTACTGTAACCACACCAAAGACCTTCCTACTGAATGGCCACTGGGTGAGAGACTGCCCATATGGAAACCAACAATCCCAGATGCAACAGTGGCAAGGCTCCGTCCAGAATCACAAGATGGCTTTGTAGACACAAAAGCTCAGGGTGGAAGCTTTCCTTTCCATCAATGACATTACAGCCACAAAGTCAAGGAAAAGAAACTCCAGATCTGCAGAAGATGTGTTTCCTGGGAAGAACTAGAACGTACAGACACCCAGAGGCAAGCCTACAACATAGAAAAACAACGACAGTTCACATTCCTTGGCATGATGAGCTACAGCAGAAATCATGTTCCTGGCTACGCACAAGAGGGTGAAGACGCATTTATGACCACCCTGCAAGCAATGGCAGGATTTACAGGGAATTAACAATACAGAGTTTTTTCAGAAAAATGGAGGGAGAAAGCAGGGGCGAAGGAGGGTACTGATGTATTACAGCTCCGAACTCAATCCAGTGGAACAGGGCTAAGAAGGCTGGGCAAGAAACATGGCAACAATAGCAAAAAACTATTGAAAAACCTGCTCACATCGTGATGTGCCACCCACTATGAATCAATACCTGTCATGGAATGGTGGCATTCAACTCAACGTGATTCACACCATCAAGAAGACTGAAAATTGCTACACAACTTAGCCAATTACACATCACTGATTCAACCAAGACAATTAAGCTAGTCTCTAGAAAACCCCAGAGGACTCCATTTGCTCACCTTAAGTAAGAACAGAAAAAGATTTGACTACTGGTTCTTAGTCAACAAACTGACCTCACTTCAATTTCTGCCAAAACCACAGAGATAGAATACTCAGAACAGACTTGACGACTTTTGACTGGACATCCACAAGACTAGTTAAGGACAGTTATGGATCAACTTTCTGAAACTCTTACCTTTGGACTCAATAAGAGTCACTGTTTGGCTGTACTAATCATTTTTCCAATGTATCGTTTGTTTTATGATTTATGTACTCGCGCTCTCTCTCTTTTTATAGAACCAAATTCTTATCACAGAGCTATTTCTCACCTAGATGAAGTTCATACCACCAACACCAGAGGGCAGGCAAAGGAGGGACATGATGAGGATGATGACTCTAACTCAGTGGAGGAAGACGACACTTTCATTGGTTCCAAGCCCAACTGCACAGTTAAAGACAAGGAGGGATGAGCAGGGTTGTAGTGTAATGTAGTGTAGTGGAAGATAATTGTAGGAGTGGATGAAAGGTTTTGGTGCTGTGTTCTTCACTGGGTGAGGTAAGAGTTTTCTTATTTTTTACAAAATTTACACATATCTAATCATTGTGCTTCATTACAGCTTTTGGTTGACACCTAAAAAGGTGTCAAAGGAGGGAATTGTTAGGATAAATAACTATGCTTAGCTATTCTGCATAACCACTGCTATAGTTTATTATTGTATTGCTATAGTTCATAATTGTACCAGTGCTTATGTGAAGACGAGGACTAGATTACAGCTGTGTGACACAGATATATGTTCAGGACATGTACAAGATATTCTATATCTATCTATATAGCTAATCAAATAACTAAGTAGGGCAATGACTTACTGATAGACATGTGCTGACTCATGACTCGTCAACCTGGTCAAGCCAGCAAAATATGCTTCAGCAATCGGAGCAAGAGACACCCCCCCCCAAGGATACTCGTCGCAGTCTGATAAAACTGTGCAACGTGCCAAGAGGCCTGGCTGGCCTGTGCACCAACGAAGAGGCGCTAAGTCTAAACCATGGCGGCCTCCCACTATAGTAGGCATATAAAACTCATTGTATAGGCGTAAACAGTAAGGCTCAGCATGGGTATGTCAACACTGACTCCTTGTACAAGTATTGCTCAAGTATTTGATTAAGTAAATTCTCTGGACTTTATTTAAGTCTAAAAATCTATAATCTTTATTTATCTAAGCAGAAACTAATGAACACAAGAGGAAAAAGGCTGTTTTCCTCAACAGTACTTCTAGTTTAATTCTGCAGTAAAAAGCTGAATTCTTAAAAGTATCATTTCTTACTCATTACATCTGCTGCAGTTTTAGCTTCTTATGGACTTCTCTATTATCTGGAACAGATGTGGTTTAATTTAAGATTAAGGACGTTGGCTATAATAACCTACATGTCTCAGTCACAGAGTTCCCATTCATTTCAACTGTAAAAGCATTGTGTTTAGTCTAGTTTTTTAATTTGTTGCTTCCTTTTAATAAACTTCCCAATTTTTCTGTAAATGACTTCTTATGAAATTCTTTTTTTTTTTTCTTAATAGGGGTTTCTTTCAGTTTGTAACAGATTTGGCGCACAACTAACTTTAAAAGTTATCTTTCTATAGAAACTCGGGCTGAACAATTTGGGAAAATATCTAATTCACAAGCATTGTGATTGTGATTAGTTTTGTGATTTATGTTTTAATAATAGGATTCTGTTCAAAGTTCACATTTTAAACACATCCAGGAGAATTGACAAAAAGACAGAAATATGAACTGACAGAATAAAAATACAAGAATCACATTTCAGAACATGTTTGTGCAGATCTAAATTACAGGGTTGTGAATTGTAGTTATGAATTGTATTAAATGTAAAAATACAACAAACCAGGAAACCATTGTGTAATATTGAAAATGTCCTGCAAATATATTAACAACATTTCTCTCTTCCAGTTGATTGAGTCATTTGCTGTTGAACTGGGGACATTGAAGAAGGAGATGACACCCAAGTCTGAGCCTAAAGCTGCAGACTCACTACTCTCTGAGCCACTGAGGTGATTGCACCACAGGGGGGCGCTGTTTACCATTGATTATATACATTTACACTGATGACCAATGTGCTGCCACAGAGGAGATGACATATAAAAATATAAAATACAGCAGTATTTGATAGACAGTATTAATGGTGTTGTAAATCATAAGATGATTTTTTTGTTAGAATTGCAAGATATAAATCTCAACCAGGACTATACTACGTCTAAACTAGAACTAAACCAGGCAGGTCTGAAACACTAAATCAGGTCTAAAGCAGAAGTAACTGTTGGTAGCGGTGATCGGAGGGGCTGATGGCACAGAATGCAGCCTCTCTTCTGTCAGTCTGTCCCAGGGCAGGTGTGGCTACAATAGTAGTTTACCATCACCAACTGAGGAGTGAATGAGTAATGCATTGTAAACACTATGAGTGTTTTGAAAGGCATTATTATTATTATCATTATACTAGGTCTCAAAGAGAACTTAAAGCTACCATCCATAATTAGACAGGCCTACCCGCCCCTGTTGCATTCTCACATGTCACCTAGGGCTGGGCGATTTTGCCTGAAAATAAAATAGACGATTTAAAAAAAAAAAAAAATCCTCGCTCTACAAAAAACATTATGCAAACTACAGAAAATTGTCAAAACAAAAAGATATATAATTGTTTAAATTCAAGTTGTAGTGCAAGTAAATAGTAAGCTCCTTTTAACTAAAAGCAGCTAAAGAATGTGATGTTACTTCAACATTGTATTGAGAAGTGATATTTAACTCATTGGCCATCGGGAGAAATCCATCTCTTGTACGCGCTCATGCACAATTTATGTTTACGAGATCCATCTTGTGTGGAGAGGATAGAGAATAAGAGGAAAAAGTAAATGAACTCTGCTCCAAAACTCACGGCATATCCACGCTTACCTTCAATAAGGACTGTGGACAGACAGAAGTTTTGACGCCTCGTCTCCTGTTGTCCTCGCTCCTCTATAAACTCGCAGACGAGCGTATCACAGTAGGACTCATATCTGCCTCATTATTTTATAAATATTTCATGGCGCTGAACTTTTTTTCTACGCTAAAGTGATAGCACTACTGCTCTACATATAAACAAACAGCGCAGTGTGATGACGTCACCGGGCCGTGGCTCGGTTCGGTTGTGCAGGTGTGAGTGCGGGCCATAGAAGCCTACGTAATCCTGCTTGGCCCGGTTCAAAATGCTTAGAACTGCTCCCTGTGCGTGCAGTGAGCAGCCTTTCTTGTATTTCCAATGCAAGAAAGTGGGGGAAATAAAATCAAATTTTCTTCCAAGCAAATCGTTTGGAACTTAAAATTTGATTAATCGATTTAATCATTTTTTTGCCCAGCCCTAATATCACCAAAAGATGCTATCTACATTACTGCTGTCTGATAGTGTGCCAGCTTTGGCCTGAAAAAAGACCTGAGAGCACAGGTGAGCCTGAACAAAGGCCATCTGCCATCAACTAGTGAAAAAAAATCAAATAACCTTACGGATGGCAGCTTTAACTACTAAAGCAGGACAAAACCAAGCTTAAAACATGACTAAAATTGGATTATGCAAGGTCTGAAATAGGACTAAACCAGGTCTTAAATGGGACTATTTGAAGTCTAAACCAGCAAGTCTTGACAAGGAGTATAATACCATCAATACTATTTGTACTGACAGAGCGCTCATAAAAAAGAGAATCTGATGGCTTTGAAATTAAATGAGCAAGGTCCAAAAGAACTAAATGAGGCCTAGACCAGGACTTTTTTGGGTATAGACCAGCTCTAAACTAACTAAACTAGGTTTGTAAATTGACTAAATCATGAGCAAGTGTTACATATCAGGTCTGAAAGAGGACTAAACCAGAACTAAACCAGGACTAAACCAAATATAAACTAGACCTAAGTCAGGACTACAGCAGGACCATGGTGAAAGAGATCTAAACCAGGATTTTACTAGGTCTTAGCTAAGAGTATACAACTTTGGACAGAACAAGGTCTAAAGCCAGGACTTGAATGCGCCTAAAATACATTTGTTTCTAATCTAATCTCCTCTCCTTCTCCAGCCTGGATGAGGATGTGGGGGGTCTCTTCCTGCGCGGCTCCCCCTGTTCGGGTCTCTGTTCTGGGGGTAACTCTCCTCTCAGGGCTGGCCTCTCTGGGTACTCGGGGTACTCTGGACTCCGGGACTCTGGGTACTCAGGGTCTCTTCACAGAAAGATCACCGTTTTAGACCGACTCATACGGACTCACTCGGTGTGGCTGCAGCTCGGCCTCAACCAGCAGGGAGCGCTCAGGATACTCAAGAACCAGCCTCCAGGGGTGAGCTAGTGGTACTCAGGGTTAGGAAGTTTAAAATGCACAGCCCAAATAAAATATACTTTAAGTCCTGTACCTGATTTTTTTCCATGTATTTTGAGCAAAATGTGTCTTGCCCCAGTACAGATATATTGTATAAGCCGCTCTAGAGGTCAATATAATTCCACTTTGTATTGTCTGCATCTAATTATAAAGCGTTTTATTGACAGAGGAGAAGGCAATTTTATTATTATTATTATTGTTATTATTATTATTATTTTCTTTTACATCTTTAAAGGAACTATGTAAGATTTTGATTATACATTTCATAAACCTACTGATAACAGTTGTAATGTTGATTTGTTCTTAATTACAAAAGCACTGGACATGATGGCCAATTTGTTTGTTATAATTTGGTGTTTTGGTTATTGGGACAATTATCGAATCAGAAAGCAGAATCAGCCTCACATGAGTCTCTCATTTGTGTTGCCAGTTTCAATGCTGAAATCCAGTTGGTTTAAACCTAAAAGGACGCTCTCTGATCTGAATTGTCACTACTTAAATCCCAACATGTGCAGCCAAACATTAATCAGTGCTAGTGCAACCTATGCAGCTCAGTGAGAGAATGAGAAAGAGAATGAGGAAAACTTGGACGTGTCCTCTATATGCTTCCCAGTTTCAGTTGGGATTAAAGCACCTTTTTTAAAACTGTAAATATTATAAGTTTAAGCCTCTTTCTTCTTTTCCTTAATACTGAACTATTATTCTTCAAACTTACTTGTCTGATAAAATTAAAACAATATGTTTACTTATTTCATTTATTCTTATTATGATTTTTGTTCAGACATTCCTGGTTTGTCGGTCGAGTTCTCAGCAGAGGAAGGTGCTCTGTGTGAGGATGGACTCAGATTCAGATCCTGTTCAAGACTTCGCTGTGAAAGAAAACCAGTACTGTGAGTAAACCAGGACAAAACCAGGACTAAACCAGGACTAAACCAGGACTAAACCAGGACTAAACCAGGACTAAACCAGGACTAAACCAGGACTAAACCAGGACTAAACCAGGACTAAACTAGGACCAGGGCATTAATTGCTCCTTAACCAGGACCCGTGTCTAAACAGGACCCGTGTCTAAACAAGAACTAAAGGACTGTACAATGGCTGAACCACAACGAAACTAGATTTAATCCAGGACTAAACTGGATCAGACTGGACCAGATTAGGACTGAATCCAGATAAAACCAAAACCTAAACCCAATCCAAGGCAAAACCACCACTTTATCAGAGTACGTTTTACTATCTGATTTAGAGAGCAAAGACACCTTCATTTTGTTTATTAGAATTAAGTCTAGCTAGAGTAAATAAAGCTGCGGACAGTAACATTTGTTGCACAATTTTATAACAATTGAAATAACTGAATCATGTCATCCTGTTTCTGCACTATTAACTAAACATGACGGTCTTTTGTTTCTATGGCTAATTTTCTCGTTACATTCAGGTGAAAGGTGCCATGTGATGCCAGTAAATATTTGGCAAACCTCGCACAAACCTGTCGAGACATAAACTACATGCCACAAATGAAATTCATCTTAACCTGTTGGCATTTCCAATGTATCCACTGTATTCACAACTTTGGTATAAGGTACAAAACTGCAGATAGGGGCTTCAACATGTAACTGCCTATGCTGCCTGCAAGATACTTCCGTCTGTGGCCACAACAGCAATGCAAATATCAGTATGTATTTTCCAAACCTTGTTTAAGGTTATTTTTTTGTTCATGCCATTTCATCTAGCACATAGATTTCTCGTATTGTATATATATACTATCAGTCAAAAGTTTGGACACACATTTTCATTTCCATAATTATTTACATTGTAGATTCTGACTGAGGGCATCAAAACTATGAATGGGAACATATGGATTATAGCAAACAAATAATTTACTCAGAATAACTCAAAAGTAGATTTTGCATTTTTAAAAATAGCCACCCTTTGCTTTGAACCCTAATTTGCACTTTTGGCATTTCTTGACCCTGAGAAGGCACAGCTGTGAAGTGAAAACCATTTCAGGAAATTTCATCATGAAGCTCATTGAAAGAAGGCCACAGGTTTGCAACGCTGTCAACAAAGCAAAGCAAACTTTCTTCGCTACATAATTCCATATATCTTGCATCATATATTTGGTGTTTTCTGTATGTATGTAAATATAAAAGCATAAAATACGAAGGGGTGTCCAAACTTTTAATTTTAATATACACATATTTTTTGTAACAGAAAGGAGATAAATCTGATGTAATTTGGCCCTTTTTTTGCACATTTAAATACATTTTAAACACAGTTTCACATGAAATTATATAAATGCCTAAATGAACATACGCATTAATGCATAATAAAACGTGTTTTTGGACAATATTTTTGTCATTGTAGTTTATCTATTTATACAGATGCAGTATTGTCCATAACCATACCAGTTGATTAAACTAGTAACCCCAATGTGGTGGGTATCAGTGATACTACAGACATTGTTTAACAGCATCCAGCCCTGTAGTTTTATTTGTCCCAAAACACCATCTGCACGTCATCGCTGTTTACATTTACTACACACTTCGTCATAGCCTTGCGTTTATTCTCTGTCTAAAAACTCAACTGGGTCACCTTTGTCATTCTACATTCTATTGTACTGAGCTGCTGATTTTTGAGGTGAAAATTACAGGTTTCATTGGGAAAAGTGGTTGGACTCACAGCCAAAAGTTGATGCAATTTTGACAATAAATCTGAAGAGTAATGAGGATATTTCTAAATCGTGGTGACTTGTTTTGCTGCAGAGTCTTGGCAGTTTGTGATATGGGCAAAAACAACAATATTTCTGAACTATTTTATATTTATTTATACTTTATACTAGGGTTGTCAAAAGTATTGAAAATCAGCTACTAATCATTAATAAAACCAGTATCAAAACTAGATACTCATTTGAGCAGGTATCGGTAGTAAAAAAGTCACATTCACAGGACAGAAAAAAAAACCTTTCCTGAATAGATTTAGAATGATCTTGAGCTGTATCAGAACAAGTATAAGACACATAGACTAGTACACGCCCATGGACCAATATGGAACCTACTGGACGACTGAGGGATCACACAGATATAAGACCACATGGTAAAATGAAAGAAAGTACAGTTATTTTATGCTAAAAATCACATTCTATTTTCTAAATAGTGGTTTATTTTATTATCTTGCTGATACCTGATGTGAACCGATACCAGTGCAGATACTTAAAAGAGCATTTATTTCCTTTTAACAAAAATAAAATAAGACACAACTGATCCAAATGTGTTATAGCTGTTATTCATCCCTCAAGTAACTACAGAACAACTTTGTATAGGTAAAAATTCAAACATGAGACTTTCTGGGCTGACTACGACCTGTATATAGTCTTATTACGATTTAAGTTATTACCAACCAGGATATCGACTGAACCGATATTTGGAATTTCAGGATCAGCACTGATATCTTATAACAGCAACAGATTATTGCATCCCTAATAATGTAATAATTTTGGCTTCTCTTTATTTACTTTATTTAATATTTTTGCTGTCATTGTAGCACTGCTTTTTGGAACTACAGCTTCTCAAGAAATACCTAAACCAGGACTAGAACAGGGCTAAACCAAGACTTAAACCAGAACTATAGGAATAATTTTGTCTTTCATATTATGTCAGTTCAATATTTGAGAAATGCTCTGATTAAAGAGGTCGTTGTTGTTCACAGCCTTTTCTCTGGAGGGATCAGGGCTCAGTTTTGCAGATCTGTTTCGTCTGGTGGCCTTCTGTTGCATCAGCAGGTGAGTGGGCACCTTAATTTTATTTTATTAACCTCAGTACTTAATTTATAAATGAAACTAGTGAAAAAAAAAAAAAAAAGTAACATTGTGTAACTTTCTGGAGGTGGCACATCACCTGCATGATTCCATGGAAATGGAGCGTTAAAACCATTCTCTGGAACATTCCTCCATGAGATAATGTCATTTCCATGGAAGCAAACACTAGGAGGCCCACCTCTAGGCCAAATAAGAGTCGGGTTTGTGTAGATGCAAGCCCGTTTCCAGTAAGAAATGAAAAAGAAACACATACTTTTATTTTAGTCTCTTTTTGGCTTAAAAGTTACACATTGGGGCTTTAACATATCAGGCATTATTATAGAGCAGTTATTAACCCAGTCAGTTACAGTGGTAAAAACCTGAGGCAGCAGCACACCTCCTGTGGTTAAATCTGCAGAGCCAAGTTAAACCATTTCTCTGAGTCATCAAAACAGAAAACACACACACTCTCCTTTTCTTCCCTCTGGCTCTCTCTCCTTCCCCTTCTCTCTTCTCTATACCTCTCTTCCTCCTTCTCTCCCACTCTTTCTCCCTCACTACCCCTCTCTCTTTCTCTCCATCTCCCCTCTCTTCTCTCTTCTCTCTTTTCTATATGTCGGTCCTTTGTTCCTCCTCTTTCTCACTTTCTCCCTCCCTCTCTCTCTCCCCCTTTCTTTCTGTCCTTCTCCCAAATCCCTCTTTCCTCTCTTCCCCTCTTTCTCTATCCCTCCTTCCTTCTCTCTCTTCTCTACCCGCTGTCCTCTTTCCTTGTCCTTTTCTAAACTTCCCTCACTTTTCCCCTCTTTCTCTCTCTTCTCTAACCCTTGTTTTATCTCATCCCTCCCTCTTTCTACCTTCTCTGTCCCCTCTCTCACTAATCTTTTTTCCTCTCATCCCCCTCTTTCTCCATCCCTCCCCTACTCCACCCTCCTCCTTCGTTTCCTCTCTCCATCTGTCTGGGAGGTGCAGACCTTCAATTGTATGAGCTGTAAATTATTGTAAACACATTGTAAATGACACAACAGTAACGGAAAAAATGTTTTTACAGACGCAATAAAAGTCTCTCTCCTCTCTCCCTTCCCTCTCTCTCTCTGTCTCTCTCTTCTCTCTTTCCC